>CM055270.1:71882667-72123297 GCA_029237695.1 Conchocele bisecta | reverse complement strand
TTAATATGCAACGGATTTTGATGAAATATGGCGCAGCAAACGCGTCTTCGTGAGCTGCATTTGGTGGTCTATGGAGTTTGGCACAGACTTGTGTCGTTTTTGCGAAGAATCGATTTCCGTGTCGGAGACATGGAACTGGATTCTTCGCAAAAATGACAGAAGTTTGGGCGAAAATACAGACACCACCAAATGCAGCTTAACAAGACGCGTTTGATGCGCCATATTTCATCAAAATCCGTTACGTAATAAGGACACTATAAAAGAATATGTACTTTCAATCGGTACTTGTTGTTGTTGCTAGTACCACGTGATCATACACCTTGAGTCCATGGCCATGTTCTCGCTGGTGTTGGAGCGGGGTAGCAATTTTGTTCCTAGGTTCACACTAGTACTTACACTCTATTAGTGCACCAACCATTGAATAGAGGTGGCCTTGGACTGTTCACCGATGCTTACTCCTGCATAGTAGCACGTCCGTGTCTGTTTTCTCGTGTTAAAATGTGCTTCGACGACTGTGCACGTTGCACCATGTCACGTCCGTATCGTTTGGTAACCTCAGTAAACATGTGCACTCTTGTACTGGTACTGGACAAATATGGATGGAGTATCAATAGTTTGCATCTCTAAGTAAACAATAACACATCCTCCTTTAAATTAGACCAAAATTTCCCCATGTTAAATCCCCATAGACTGGGGAAATTTTTTAGAATTTCAGAAATACTGGACCGATTTTTAAAATTTAAATTTTGTTTTCTTAGTTAGATCATTTCCAAGCTATCTAGCTAGGTTTCGGAGTCAATTTCCAAATGTTTTCGTTTTTTGACTGCTCCCACACTCCTCTTCCTCTTTTCCATGGGGAAATTTTTGTCCGTGTGATTTTGTAGATAAGAAGACATGCTATTTTTCATGAAAAGTGTAGGGATGGTCCGTATTTCAAGGATATAATACAGTAAAGTGAAACCTTTCGAAACCGGACACCCCATCCCAGGGTGTCCGGTTTCGAGAGGTTTCACTGTAACTCATACATTTTATCATTTTGGATCATAGCTGTGTGCTATGCGATCATGAACAGACATTATCACCCGAGATAAATGACGAAGAAATTCATGAAAAATAAGATCACAGATGTTTTCTTGGTGTCCGGTTTAGAGATGTTCCACTGTACTTCAATACTGAAGGTTGTGAGTTCAAAACCTACCCTACTGTAGTGCATCACAAATACATTCATAGTATTTCCATCTCACTGGTATGTAAAACTGTTGTCCCGGCCCTATATGACCTTAGCTGTTGTTGGGACGTTAAACCACATTCATTTCATTTTCATGAAAATCATTTACAGAAGCTGTGACATTTTCCGTAAATCCATACGAATAGTGAAAGTAGGAGAGACTCAGGCGCGGATCCAGGATTTCGGGTTAGGGGGGGGGGGCGTAACAATTTTGCAATACTTGACTATATTATCGAATGCGCTAGGTGGGTCCGGGGCATTCCCCCTGAAATGTTTTGAAATCTACATCGCATTTCCTGCGTTCTGGGCATTTTGGAGCAAACAAAACCCAATAAACATAAATTCACAACGCGAACGTAGAAACGTGCCTTGAACTTGTAAAAAATCTTTACTTCGGCGAAGTTTAGGGGGGGGGGGGGGGGGGGGGGGGGGGCGCGCGCCGGGGTCCGCGCGCCGGGTCCCGGCCCCCCGCCCCCCCCCCCCCCCCCCCCCCCCCCCCCCCCCCCCCCACCCCCCCCGGCCCCCCCCCCCCCCCCCCCCCCCCCCCCCCCCCCCCCCCCCCCCCCCCCCCCCCCTGAATCCGCCCATGGTATAAGGGTTAATGAGATACCGCCCTTTTTCGTTGGTACAACATCACATTGAGATACCGCCCTTTTTCGTTGGTACAACATCACATGGCTCGCGTCATATGAGACACGCTATGTGGTGTTGTACCTTCGGACATTTACTATGAAAATACTGTCAACTTTTGACTTTATTTATGAAAGATATTGTAAATTCTGTAAACGTATTTAATGAAATTACGCAGATGTCCGAAGGTACAAAATCACTTGGTGTGTCTCGTAGTTTAAACTAGATCAGGAGTGTTGGTTATTTCACTCTCGCATACAATGAATGGTATTCAGATAGACTTGTCCAGCCCAATTGTCAACTCATTGTCCAGCCCAATTGTCAACTCATTGTCCAGCCCAAATGTCAACTCATTGTTCAGCCCAAATGTCCGCTTTATATGCAACAGGCTGCACTATATCGCTACACCACGGTCAACTGGAAAAACATGCGTAATAGCATTTACATTTCGCGTACTGAAATATATAAACTTGAAAAAACGCAGGGCGTTGACGTTCAATCTTCGCTATATTATTATTGAGAGAGAATTCTACAATATGACACAAATATATTACCCTTAATTATGTAATAAAGTGTGTATTAGCAAAATGCTTAGGTCACTCTTCATGACATACAAAGAAAACAAAGAACGCTTCAAACGCACATAGCGCTTATGTAATGCAGTGCAATTAGAGTTGTGTACTCAGAACTATGTCATATGATACATATATATACATATATATACAAAAAATTGTACGTAATAATCCTAAATAGTCGGAGTATTTCAGAGATCAAATTGTATCCAGATATTATATATTGTTATTGCGATAAAGCAGTACAACCATATTAATAATCCCAAACATGAGCACATCCTTTGTTGTGATACAGCAGCTATTTATATGCGTTTTTCCTGGAATAAATTGTGTCCGATATTATAGAGTTGTGTACTCAGAACTCTGCGTATGTCGTTAAACTTTAATTATCAGCATTACATTATAGGAATGAATGGCCTTTTTGTGGAATTTATCGGGGTATAAACTTGGAAAAGTCGCGGGAATACTGGACGATGGCCGGAAGGCCTCGTCCAGGTATTCCCGCGACTTTTTCAAGTTTATATCCCCTATAAATTCCACAAATAAAAGGCCATTCATTCCTTATAATTCCAGCATTTGAAATAAATTCATCAAGAAAATGTGTTTATTTTCCGTTTTCTTAAGAATTATTTTAACTGCACCTCATGGTTACGGAAAGTAGTTCGGTGTGGGAGTTTACTGGGATATAAATTTTGGACAGAGACTTGCTACGGGCCAATCAAATGTTAGTTAATTGTGTAAATATTTTTGTGCTGAAATTATGCAGTGTTATTACGGTATATCTGTCTATGTACCATGATATGTGGCTGTGACTGGAGAAATGGGGCTTATGGGTTTTGAGACCAGTGTAGATCCAGTTCAGCCTGCTTTCACAGTCTGGCCATGAGCTACACTGTTCGTTTTGATGCTAAACGAGTGTGATACTTGATCAGAAGCTACACTGGTCACAAATCCCATAGGCCCAATTTATCCAGTCACAGCCACATTTGTGAGCGAATTGACCATTCCACTGATTCCAATTGTGTCTAATCTCCGCGGGTGCCTGAAAGTGCACATGTCAGTGAATGGTCAGTAAGTCAGTGACCAGCATGACCAGTCAGTGCCAGTGTTAATCCCTACACCGGTATTATCTATCATCACGATAATGACTTTATATCGCGGTCAACGGCACCGTGTCCTTATTATGTAATGGATTTTCATGAAATCTGGCGCATCAAAAGCGACTTGTTAAGCTGCATTTGGTGGTCTCTGTACTTTGGCCCAAACATCTGTCGTTTTTGCGGCAAAATGGTAACGTTTAATTAACCACGCTAATGTGAGATGCAAATTAAATAAATTAATAAAATGCTTCGTACGAACATTAAGGTATGAAGTTTAGTTAAACAGGCTGAGATGGAACTCGAAAATCGATGGGAAAACTGGTACAAAAATTGACAGTCAAATTCCCACCTTTCGGAATTATGAGAATACATATCGAATGTCGTGAACTGATGCCCGTTTCACTAAATTTCGTACGACTAAAATGATCGTAAGTGCAAATTTAGGATCGCCTGGAAATTTCAATTGATGGATTTACATTTATCAAGCAATATTAGGCTGCTTAACCCTTTGAACCCGAAAGCCGGCTATATCGGTTTATGCAAACAGTGCAGATCCAGATGAGCCGGCTCGTAACGAGCCGTCTCATCAGGATCTGCACTGTTTGAAAGTCATTTTCATATTTTTGAGAAAAACAACTACCCACTTTTTATAAATTGAATAGTCTGACAATCATTTTGCGATGATTGGATTGGTTGCAAAACGAACATATCGCAGCCCATTCAGTTACTTAGGGGTGAAAGGCTTACGGCATTGACACATTGGATATTTGACTCGGAAAGGACGTGTTCTACTAACTCTTCTGCAGATAAATATGTCCACAGTTGCTATTAGCAACATCACATCAATATGCGACCATCGTCGACAACAATACCAGAGGCCGTGGATCGGATCCCCTCCATAGACATGAACAACACTTTAATACTACCACTACCGTCTGTTCCACGTTTTGCTGCCGACGAACATTTGGCCATTAAACACATTAAATGTAAAACATATTTAAAAGAAAGTACTTTTTCGTCAATAACAAAAAAGTCACCCTCCCCCAAAAAAGATTATTTGATGAAATTCCATCAACTATTGATTTTATTGCGAAAAAACGGTTTTCCTATGGGAATTTAACATGGGGAGTCAATTTCCAAAACTTTTCATGTTTTGATCCTGAAGGATCAACAAACGAAATAATTTGGAAATTGACTCCGAAACCTGGCGAGTTAGCTTGAAAATGATGTAACTAAGAAAACAAAAGTTAGATTTTGAAATTCGGTCCACAAATAAAAAAAATATTTAAAAATAATCTATTTTAGCCCCCATGTTAAATTCCCATAGGAAAATCGTTTTTTTCGCAATAAAATCAATATTTGATGGAATTTCATCAAACAATTCTTTTGGGGGAGGGTGATTTTTTTGTTATTGATAAAAAAGTACTTACTTTTAAATATTTTTTAGATTGAATGTGTTTAATAGCCAACAGTTTGTCGGCAGCAATGGCAGCAATACGTGGAACAGACAGTAGTTCCGGCATCCAATTGGTCTTTTGGATGAGACTTGAAACCCAGGTTCCGTCTCATATGACCTTAGCTGCTGTTTGGATGTTAAGTCATTCTCTTTTTATTCGAGAAAATGGTGAATAATGTTGACCCTGATCAGATCTGGGTCAACATTGATTGTAAAGTCAATACAATGTATTTATGACATCGGGTATGATATACAGTCGAACCTGTACTATAGACCACCTCCGGGATTTACATTTATTGAGCATAGGCTGCATATGCAGCCTATGCTCAATAAATGTAAATCCAATAATATAGCAATCACCTGGCTGTAAAGTCACAATTGTGTTGTCCCAATGGCACAATTACTATATAAATGACCCTGCAAATAAAGACCACCTGTGAACAAAGGCCAGATTTTACACTTCCCATGGTTGGCCTTTATTGGCAGGTTTGACTGTATATGTACAGTGTGGTCAGCGTGATAGTGCCCACACGAACGAACATGACAGGTTCGTTCCAACCTGTCGTGTTCGTTCGTGTGTGCACTTACACGCTGACCCCACTGCAACTACTGTCTGATCCGCTTTGTGTTGCCGAAGAACTTCGGCTAATAATACATTAAATCTATGTAAATGTAAGTACAACCCCCCCCCCCCCCCATCCCATCCCAGTATTATTATTCCCATAGAAATCTTTCGCAATAAAATCAATATCTGATTGGTTTTTTATCAAATAAAAATAGTTGGGGAGAGCGATTTTGTTTTGTTATTGATGAAATATTAGTTTCAGAGTTAATGTGTTTAATAGTCAAATGTTCGTCGGCAGAAAAACGTGGAACAGACAGTAGAATGTATTAACCGACACTCACAGTTTTACACAAACGAAAACGCAAATGACCCAATTCGAGTCATTCAATCCCGTTACATATAGTTAATAGACTGAGTGTATAATTTCACATTAATATATGGTGAATTATGTATTGCTGTTCGTCATGCGTTAATAATGTGCGAATTTAGTTGTAAAACGATACCTCCAGCCAAATATAGCTGACTGTATAACCCAAGATTGAAAAAAAACTTGGTGTGGTGTGGGTAATTCGAGCCCTCATGCGAATTTGCTATCTATCTTAAATTGTGTGAGGCCCTATTGTGCGATTACCAGTTTTCAAGTTCAATGCATGAAGGCTTATGAACCTTCACACAAATTGGCATACGTATGCAGGGCTCCAGATAAGTAATTTGTAATTGAGTATTGTCACTCCATCATTCTGAAGCAATTGGGTATTTCAAAATTTTAATAATTAAAATCATACTACTGTTTACACATCAATATACAACAATTATTGAATAGTTTGCTTCGAAATTAAAACATGTCTTGGCATTTCATTAAAATTGTCTCCTTGGAGACAATTCTAATGAAATACCAAGATATGTATTCATGGGAAATAAGAAAAATATGCTATATTTGTGGTCTGTTTATTGTTTTCTGCTGCATGATAAAGGTACCACACATTTTTTATTGCTTTTTGATACTCGCTACTTCTGATTTCAATTGTGTTTTTGGCAATTTTAATTGGGTATTTTGATACTTTTGCAAGTGGGTTGAGGGGGTTTCAGTAGATTTTCACATGTTTTCAGTGACAGCCATTCTCATGCCTGTATTTAAGCAATTACGCAGCTTATCGGGAGCTCTGCTGTATGGGTGGAGACAGTTGTTGCTGTATCATACTGTTTTGTGGTGAAACACGGAGGGACACTAGTCATTAAATATGAAAAATTGGTGTCCACTCTTGTATGTGTAGCATACTATACACCGTTACTGTAGTTGCATAGGAATACAGAGCTCCAGATAAGGTGCGTATTGGCGTATTTTACGCACTTATTTTAGCAGAGTACGCATTAATTATCAAACGTGTGAGTACAAAATACTCACAGCAATGTGAACATATGCATTGATTTTCTACTTGAGTAGTGAAAATAATGTAATAAAGTTGAAAATTTACTTAGTTGAGCTGCAAAAAGCAAGCAGCAGCTCAAATATGTGATTTTTGTCTCGCCCGCGAAAGCGGAAAGCGAGACTAAGCCGGTTTTGCTTTTCCGGAGTGGAGTCGTCGTTGTCATTATTCAATGTTAAGTGTTCGTGTTACGGTCATTACTTCAACACCCTATCAGCTACAATCATCATACTTTATACATACCTTTACTATGATATGAATATAGGACTATTCCCGGGGCCCCGGGGTCAAGGTCAAGGCCTGAGGGTCAAGGTCAAGGCGGAACAAGGCGAGACATTTGATTCCGCGGAATTCTTGTTTTAATTTGTTGTACTTTTTTAACATGTGTTCCCTATTTAATACGGAAGAAAACCAATAATACATTTGTAAAAGTAAAATACGCATTGCATTTTTAAATATGGGGGTATCGCACTCCTTAGATACAACACTTATCTGGAGCTCTGCAAATAGTTACCACAACAACATGCGATAATATGCTGCAATACCTGCTTGATATTCTATTCACATTCGTTGAACGTTTGTACGAGAATATTGAAAAACCGCTCGTTCTCCCGACGGGAGTAATGACTTGTCGATCCTGTAAATACCCAGAGATGGCGGATATTGCCGAATCAGCTGTTCACTGGTGTACGTGCATTATAACATGAAACATGCAGTGCTTCCGGCTCAGCAATACTGCCTGCACAACGTGCATTGCACGTTTGTGCAGGCAGTATTGCTGAGCCGGAAGTATTGCTGAACCGGAAGCTGCAATATTTGGCAAGCGTCAGTCTGATAATTAAATGTTCGGTGGCCTTCTCGCAACTGCAACTGGTTGTTTGGAGGAGCGGTTTAGCATTGCACATGTATAGTGACATATTTGTGACATATTTCTACAATCTGTTACATGCCCACTCAGTAGGCACAACATGTTCTTTATTTATATCACAGACGTCATCTGAGACATTTTCTGGCAACATAAACATTCATTCATCATTACCCTACGTCGTGATTGGCAGTATTATACATTTTATATCAGACGTAAATGTCCACACTGATATCAGGGACGAAAACCAAGTTTCCTTAAAATGTTAACGGACATTACTATTTATTATCTGTATTTATTTTTTGATGCCTAATGATCATACTTTAAAATGTGTCGAAAATAGTATTTGTTCAGGTGACGCATTTAATTAGTATAAATAATTAAAAAATAGCATGCCTCATTTGCATATGAAAATAGACTGATACCACCGCGCGTCACTATCAGTAAAATACATATTACTAATTGAGTATATCTGTATAGCGGGCATCTCGTATTTTTTAGAACTGGTGGAATAGTAACACAATTATACATTATTTAATTCCTATAAAGAACAGTTTGTGCTTACTGAGTGGGCATGTACCTTTAACGTAATAGCGCAGTCGTCTTAATACACGTTATACGTTGTCTTATTATACACATTGTGCATCAATGCGACTTAATTACACTGTCATAGTTCGTAAAGTTTAGTAAGACTGTTAGCTATCAAGTTAATCGATTGGCAGAAATATGCCACCAAACACATGCATCTAATTAGTGGGTTATTGTACGCCAGATAATTACTATAACGTGTAATTCACACCATTTGCTGTATGCTGGGGCTAACTGGGGGCCGTTTCACTAAACTCCGTACGAAATGTTCGTAAGTGCAGATTTAGAATAGTCTGTAAATTTCAAGTGATGGATTTACATTTATTGAGCATATAGTCTGTAAATTTCAAGTGATGGATTTACATTTATTGAGCATGATCAATAAATGTAAATCCAATACTTTATTACAAGAACACATTGTTAATGTGAAATTTACAGACTATCATAATTTTGCACAATTTTGCATAATTTTACATACTTTTTAATTTTAGTCGTACGAAGTTTAGGCAAACGGTACTGGTCGGGATAAGTACGGAATATTGGGATACGTTACCTGTCAATGATATCGTCCAATCCATACCAGTGTAACAACCAATCGCGTTTTATGACAAACACTTTCATTGGCTAACGGTTACACCCGGTAGTAGTCGGAGTGGAAAAGCATATCCTATTGCGCGGGAACACTACATGTATACATGTAATATTTTCCGGTATCGAATCCCCAGAGCTAATGTCAAAATAGAACTCAATGTGTATGATCACTTGGTACTAACAACAACAACAAGTACCGATTCAAAGTACGTATTCTGTTATAGTGTCCATATTACGTAACGGATTTTGATGAATATGGCTCATCAAACGCGTCTTGTTATGATGCATTTGGTGGTCTCTGTATTTTCGCCCAAACTTCTGTCGTTTTTGCGAAGAATCGATTTGATTTCCGTGTCTCCGACACGGAAATCGATTCTTCGCAAAAACGACATAAGTCTGTGCCAAACTCACTTGACCACCAAGTGCAGCTCATGAAGACGCGTTTGCTGCGCCATATTTCATCAAAATCCGTTGCGTATTAAGGAACATATCAAATAATACTTACTTTGGAGTGGGCGATGTTGTTGTTGTTGTAACCACGTGATCATGCACCTTGGAACTGCACTGCTGAAACGTTACAGCAATCAGAAATGAACAACATCAGACTATTCATTGGATGGCGAACAATTTCGGATGCACATGGGAGGGTGGGGGGGGGGGGGGGCTACATCGAGATGGTAACTCAATAACTACATAATGTTGACCCGGGAGCGAAACGCCTACAATTCAGAGTTTTTTTAAATCATCATACATATATTTATTGAATGATAACGTTAAAACAGCACGTTTAAATCCGTATTACAATGCAATTATGGTAAACCGCGAGTTGCACTGAACTTGCTGTTTACAACCTGCGGCGGACAATTGAATATATGCGTCAGTTTGTTCCATGTATATATCCTCGGTCGTTATACTTATTTATATTGTCTTATAAATTAGTTCATATTTTATAATGATGGGCGCTGTGCCACAACCCCCTCACAATATCAATGTAAAGTTCACGGGAAATTGAACCTTCTGTATGTTAAGCGGCTGTCGATGGCGCAATGCTGCCCATGGACAAAATCTATGATATACAGTGGAACCTCGCTAAACCAGGCATTTGATCATTCCGAGCCATAGTTGTGTGCTATGCGATCACGAACAGGCATTATCACCTGAGATAAATGACCAAGAAACGTATCAAAATTATGATCACAGATGATTGTTTTTGTCCAGTTTAGAGAGGTACTTAGCTTAGTTAATTGTCACAAAATCTAACCCTATATAATTCCAGCACAAAAATATTTACACAATTCCCCAACATTTGATTGGCCCGTAGCAAGTCTCTGTCCAAAATTTATATCCCAGTAAACTCCCACGCCGAACTACTTTCCGTAACCGTGAGGCGCAGTTAAAATAATTCTTAAGAAAACGGAAAATACACACATTTTCTTGATGAATTTATTTCAAATGCTGGAATTATAAGGAATGAATGGCCTTCTTGTGGAATTTATCGGGGATATAAACTTGGAAAAGTCGCGGGAATACTGGACGAGGCCTTACGGCCTTCGTCCAGTATTTCCGCGACTTTTCAAAGTTTATACCCCGATAAATTCCACAAAAAGGCCATTCATTCCTATAGTAAATGAGTTCATATTTTATAATGATGGACGCTGTTGCACTACCCCCCCTCCGGATACCAATGTAGAGTTCACGGGAAATGGGACCTTATGGATGTTACGCAGCAATCTGCTCATCTATCACTTACAGTGGAACCTCGCTAAACCGGACACCCTGGGAGGTCCCCAGGGTGTCCGGTTTAGCGAGGTTTCACTGAAATCAGACATAAACCGATATTCAACTGACTTATAGTTCAGCCAAGTTTACAACGCAATTCGTGTTAAACGTTGAAATATGTGAAATAAGTGAAGCACAATACTGTCCAGCATTGGCTTAGAAATTAGGGTGAACTATAATGGCCATTGTTGTTTACCCTAGTTTCTCGACCAATGAAAAAAAGGCATTTCGTCGCATATTGCGACGCTTTCGCCAATATATATTTAAATTAATCATTAAATGTTCAGCCGCCATATTTAGAGGTGATTGTACGCGTTGCTGCCATCAGTTCACATGACACAAAGCATATTACCGCCACGCACGCGCTGTTGTGGCTTTCTCCAGCTAACGGAACAAGGTACTGTCTGAACTCGGAACACACATTAATTTATTAGATATACTGTTCGTGTGTCTGTCTGCACGATTCACTCTCTGTTGGCTAACCTGTACAGACAGACGAAACGTAGATTACTGACACTTATCAGATTTGCCTAACATGTAGATATATGTGGCTGTGACTGGAGAACTGGGGCCCGTTTCACTAAACTTCTTACGACTAAAAGGTTCGTAAGTGCAAATTTAAGATCGTCTGTAAATTTCAATTTATGGATTTATATTTATTGAGCATAATATGCTCAATAAATGTAAATCCAATAATTATTTACAAGACAACATTGTTAATGTGAAATTTACAGACTATCATAATTTTGCACTTACGAACATTTTAGTCGTAGGAAGTTTAGTGAAACGGCCCCCTGGGGAGTATGGACCCTGATCAACCACGATCAAGATGTATGTGGCTGTGCCATTATAACTGAGGAATATTGCCTTAGCGACCAGAGTAGATCCAGATCCGCGCAGTCTGATCAGGTTCTACACTGTTCGTGGTTAAGAATGGATTTGAAGAACCAACCACGCTTCGCAGATCAGGAGATATACCGGCAAACAATGTCATAAGCCCCATATCTACACTCGCATACTAATAATAATTGAGACACGCCATGTGATTTTGTACCTGAGAATATTTACACAATTTACGAAAATTCGTCTCTTTCGACGCCATTTACAGAATAGTACAGTTTCTGTAAATGTATTTCATGAAAAATCGCACAAAACAAATGGCGTGTATTATATATGCTAATGCCCACATCAATAGACCCGATCTGGTGAGACGGCTCAAACGAGTGGTCACAATATATACTTTCATTGATAAATAAGAAAAATAAAAGGGAAAATATTTCACAATTTGCATACACCTGAAAGAGTGAGTGTTCCGGTTACAATGAGATAGACATTGGAAATATCGCCGAAAGATCGGGAACGCCGACCGATTCATTATCAGCGCCTCCGTGTACTGACGAACATAGATCGTGAGGACACGCCGGGGTCAAGGCTAATATGTTTACTATCGGCGTAGCGTTACCGCTGTTTTCGTTGTTGAGTGCACAGTCCGGATAATGAGTCAGTATGATGAACTCGTCCATGGATGAGATAACGTGTGTTGCATCATGGGTAGCACATAGACTCGTCTCAATTCGACGATTTTTTATGAATTTATTGTATTATATTGAATTTAAATCTTTGGATGGGATAAGAAAGTCGATGTTTAATACGTCTGAATTCGCAGGGTTTGTTTTTCCCGCTTAACGATTCTAAATCACCACTGAAATGTTTATTTTATTTATATTGTGTATACTTTGTGAGGCGCATGTACATTATGAGTGATGTACGTAATATATAATAAAAATGTTATTTCATTTGTATGTGGATATATTGCCACTCGTTCCGCCGCGCAACGATAGTGCGCTCCTACAGTTGTGCAATATCGCACACTGCGAAACTCGTGCATATATCCACGTACAAATCAAATAAATTGTAAAGATATGCTGCACATTGTCTGTGACGTCTGCTGTGAGCTGAAGAGTGATGTTCACTGCAACTGCCCTCCACGCCCGTGTAACATGCTTCACGTCGAAATGTGCATCAGGGGCCCGTTTCACTAAGTGTCTTACAACTAAAATGTTCGTTAGTGCAAAATTATGATAATCTGTAAATTTCGCATTAACAATGTTTTCTTGTAAACAATTATTGGATTTACATTTATTGAGCATAGGCTGCATATGCAGCCTATGCTCAATAGATGTAAATCCATCAATTGAAATTTACAGACGATCCGAAATTTGCACTTACGAACATTTTAGTTGTACGAATGTTAGTGAAACAGCCCCCAGTTTCCTGACGAGATACCACTTAGCTCTGCTTAGAGCTATTTTTCGTCTAATCATCGGCGCATATGTCTAGATGAAAACGTGTTTGTGCAGTAACTTCTGCATGTGGCTCAATGGGAATTCGTCAGGAATCAGGCGTATATATAGACATGAAACATGTGTGCGGCGCGGAGAGCAGACCGTGGCCGAGGAGTAACACCGTCGGACTGCCACGCTGGCGACCCGGGTTCGATTCTTGGCCAGGGCATCAGTATTTCTGAGATACTTTGTATTTCCTGCTGTACTAGTACTTTCGGATGGGGACTTTAAAAAGGCGGTCCGTGTATCAGATTTAAAGGATAGTCTGTGCACGTTAAAGAACCAGAGGGGACTATTCGAATAAGAGCTAGGCCCCCTGGGGCCGGTTTCCTCTGTATCCACCTCCTTCCTTTCTCCCCTTCTTGGGAGACGACATGCAAGGTCATCGAGCCAGTGCCGTCGTTAAATCCAAGCATTTACATTATGCGGCGCGGAGTGCAGCGCCAGTGATGTTGTTCAGGACATTCTTTTTATCAAAACGATTTTAAAACGTGACAAGGAGGTACACATGTTACAGCGAAACCCTAGACTCTAAACCGGACTTGGTCATTTATCCCAGGTGACAATTTCTGTTGGTGATCGCATATCACACATATATGGCTCAGAATGACCAAATGCCTGATTTACAGTGAAACCTCTCTAAGCCGGACACCCTGGGGACATCCCAGGGTGTCCGGTTTAGAGAAGTTCCACTGCACATGTATTCGACCATTAAATAAGTTCGCAAAACATTTGATGAGGATAACCAAGAATTGTAAGTATGTCTCTGGGATAACTAGACATTCAGCATATATCTAAATAATCCGGACTTGATGCATAAAGGTCAAGTGGTATACTGAGGTCACATGGATGTATGGCCACATAGGGCACAGGTTGAAGTAACGGACCAAGGTATATACATACATTAGATATACATAAAGCCCCAATAAGTGAGAACAAATAAGCTAACTTTTGTTTTACTGCCTCTTATTGTCGCCTATTGCAGAAGTTATGTAAATGTTAGCCCTCCGTAATTATATATTCCCCGATGCGCTATTCCAACGTGTTTTAGAGGTATGGATTATTTTGTTCAACACAATTCTGATTGTTCCTCTAGTCGTACGACTTCGGTAACATTTATTTCTTTGGCTTTCCTGATGACGCATCAGCCGGTACCGTTTCACTGCTTCGCTGACGAGGTAAGCAGGTGTCCGGCTGGTAACAAGTCAATGTAACATGACGCTTTCGCGTCACACTACGAATATCAGCTAATTATAAGCTTAGCGATCACGTCACCGGGAAATCCCATCAAGGTTAGAAGACACCAAATGGTGCGAAACCGCCCAGGGTGTATGCAAAAGTAGTCCGGTATAAAAACATAGTGCGGGTGTTTTGAGGTCACAGACACCGTTTGCTTGCAAATCTTGATCCATTACTACCCAGTTTCACTTGAGGAACATTTTGGGGTGCCTTCAACACCAGTTTTCAGCATATTTGTAGCATTTAAAAGAAAACACTGACCCTGTTGGTCACTTGATGTAAACGGAGTTTCCGTGGCCAAAAAATGTACACAATATTGGAGGATATGACAAGGTTGGATTTTTCTTTCTTAGGAGTAAGTGAACCTATTGTTTAGTTCATGCAGAACCAGTACAGACTGGCTGCAGGTCATGTACAAGTGGGTCCCACAGCATCCATACGAATAGTGAAAGTAGGAGAGACTGGCCTTATTGGATGGCATTCGGTTAAATTATATAGTAAAACTATTTGGTGGTGTCTAACCTAATACGAGACAACTTGGCTTCCTGAGAAATTAAAGAATTGTCGGTGCGATTCAGTTGTCTGTCGTGACACATTGGAAGGGTATACATGTAGGTTTGATCAAATATTCGATTGGAAACGATGTTTTTTCGAATCAAAATGTTTCTTATTGATGCTTCTATGTATACATATTTAATGTATTTATGAACCTTGGTCCGTTACGTCAACCTGTGGCATAGGGGTGTCCAATAACATGTCTACCTCATTGTTGCGTTTTCTAATAAGCTCAGTATAAATTATTTGTTTCAGTATCGCTAATATTACCTTTATCATTTATGTGAACATATCCAGCCTGACACGTGGGCGAATTTAGCAAGAATACAGAAACACAACACAATCCTAATATATTTACAGCATGCTGAGGCGACCTTGAGGGTAAACACAAAATGACTGCCGCCAAATTCTACGACGAGAAGGACGATTATGAAGAGGACGAACTGCCCGCGCCCCGACAACCCGGAGAGGCTCCAGATGGGGGCTGGGGTTGGACCGTTACTCTGGGGGCGTTCCTCTGCAATGCGCTTATTTTCGGGCTGATATTCTGCTTCCCGCTCCTCATTACGGAGATTGGCGATCACTATGACGTATCGGCGGCCGAGTCATCGTTCGTCGGCGTCCTCATGGCGGCGTTTGCAATGCTGGGAGGTAAGTAGACATAGCACTATGGCTTTCACTATAGCAAAGAAAATAATAAATGAAAAAAGTCAGATAATGAAAAATAGAAGTTAAACATGATATAGAGACATGGCATGTTAGTCTAGGAGGTATAGGTATAGATAGGATAGTGTAATATACTGTTTTAGACATGTTACGTTGTAGAAAACAAAAACATTTATAGATCTAGTCATTGTATAGTCATTGTATATGTATTTACACATATATAGTATATTACGTAGGCGTACTCTGTATACTGTTTTAGACATGTACAGAAAACACACAAAAACATTTGTTGTCATTTGATAGTCGATGGATATCATATATTTACAAATAGATAGGGTAATATACTGTTGTAGACATGTAGAAAAAAACAAAAAACATCTGTAGATCTAGTCCTTGTATAGTTGATGTATTTATTCGACTATACAATGACTGCAACTGCTGTTTTCTACATGTCTAAAAAAAAAATCAGATCTACCGTATTTATACCCAGGGGCTATGCAATTTGTGGGCATCAAAACATACAAAACCCATTTAAAACAAAATATTTAGAATGCAAATATGGGAGGGTGGGGGCTACTATTAGAGGGGCGGGCTACTATTAGAGAGGGGGCTACTATTAGAGAGGGGGCTATTAGAGAGGGGCTACTAGAGAGAGAGAGGGGGCTATTAGAGAGGGGGCTACTAGAGAGAGAGGGGTCTACTATTAGAGAGGGGGCTACTAGAGAGGGGGCTACATTAGAGATGGGGCTACTATTAGACAGGCGGGTACTAGATTTTTTGCATTGTTTATATGGCCATAAAATTAAGGCAGGTTTCGTGAAACAGACAGTAAGGTTGTATAAATGTGGCTGTGACTGAAGAAATGACGCTTATGGGATTTGTGCACGCTCCAGTAGCTGGAGAACAATCTATATTGCTTGTTAGAAGCAGGACGAACATTTCATTGATAGAATACCGGACAGTGCAGACCCTGATCAGACTGCGTAGTTACGCAGGCTGGTCTGGGTGTACACTGGTCGCAAAACCCACAAGCCACATTTCTCCAGATATACTGTTGCTGTTATGGCCGTAAAATCCCATTCAATCAATCAATCAACAATCTTTATTTAGGGCCAGCGAGCAGTGCCCTGGTTGACAAGTTCAGTTGTCGGAAGGTGGCAATGGCGGGAGCGGTCGTTATAGCTTGCGCCCTCATAGTGAGCACGTTTGTACCCAGCCTCGCAGTACTACGCATCACCTACGGGGTCATTGGAGGTAAGCATGTTAGTACAGCGCCCGGGTGTCGTGGGTTCAACAGGGATTCCGCTGGGGAAAATAAAAAAATTGCTGCTTCAAAAAAAAATAAAACAATTGGCGATAAAAAATTAGAATTTTCGGAAAAAAAACATTTTTTTTTTTTCTTTTTTCGAAAATTCTAATTTTTTATCGCCAATTGTTTATTTTTATCCCTGGTTCAATCCCCGCCCTAGATAGGGAAATTTTTTTTCATAGTATCAGAGCTCAAGATAAGGTGTTACGCACTTGTTTTAGCAGAATACACATTGAATTATCAAAAATGGGAGCAATGTGAAAATACGCATTGATTTTCAAATTGAGTAGTGAAAATACTGTAATAAAGTTGAAAATTTACCGAGTTGAATTTTTAAATTTGTTTTGTTTTTATCATTTGTTCTCTATTTAATAAGGAAGAAAATCAAGAATACATTTGTAAAAGTAAATTACGCATTGAATTTGAAATATGGGGGTATAATATTCTTTAGATACAAAACTTATCTGGAGCACTGTAGTATTACAACCCCACTGGTCGCGGATGAGACAAGACACTAGGCACCCATCACTATATATAGAAACTGAGCACCCATCGCTATATGAAAAACTGAGACCCATCACTATATAGAAATACTGAGCACCCATGCTTATATATAGAAACTTGCGCACCATCGTATATCTAGAAAACTGTGCTGCACCCATTGCTATATATAGAAAACCTGAGCACCATCGCTAGTATATAGAAAATGAAACACCCACTAGCTTTATATATAGAACTGAGCCACCCATCGTATTTATAGAAAACTGAAGCACCCATCGCTATATATAGCACTGAGCACCATCGCTTATATATAGAAACTGAGCACCCATCGTAATATAGAAATGGCACCATCGCATATATATAGGACACTGAGCACCATGCTATATATAGAAATGAGACCCATCGTATATATAGACACTGAGCACCATCGCTTATATATAGATAAACTGAGCCACCCACGCTATATATGAAACTGAGCACAATCGCTATATATAGAAAATGAGCAACCAATCGCTATTATAGAACTGAGCACCATCGCTATATATAGACACTGAGCACCCATCGCTATATATAGAGAAACTGAGCACGCATCGCTATATAGAAAACGAGCACCACCATCGCTATATATAGAACTGAGCACCCATGTATATAGACACTGAGCACCATCGCTATATATAGAAAGAGCACCCATCGCTATATAGAAAAAAATGAGCAGCCATCGCTATATAGAAACTGAGCACCCATCGCTATATATAGACACTGAGCACCCATCGCTATATATAGAAACTGAGCACCCATCGCTATATATAGAAACTGAGCACCCATCGCTATATATAGAAACTGAGCACCCATCGCTATATATAGAAACTGAGCACCCATCGCTATATATAGACACTGAGCTGACACCATCGCTATATATAGAAACTGAGCACCCATCGCTATATATGAAACTGAGACCCATCGTATATATAGAAAACTGAGCACTCCATCGCTATATAGAAATGAGCACCATCGCTATATATAGAAACTGAGCACCCATCGCTATATATAGAAACTGAGCACCCATCGCTATATATAGAAACGGGTCCTTGGTTTCTAACCTCATCCGAGTTGTTGCTGGGACAGTAAACCTCGTGCAGTGCAACTTCTCCAAACGGGATACCCTGATCGCTCAGGGATGTCCGATTTAGAGAAGGTTCACTGTATTTTGAAAAGGGTTCAAGTGAGTTGTCGCAACATACACTGAGAAATAACAAAAATACAAATTAAATATTTTAAACATTTTGTGCGCGCAAAGGTGCATTCTGAGTGTAATTGGTTTAGTTTGGCCTTACTGAAGTTATTCCCACTATGCCGTGAGAGCAGAGCTCTAGATAAGCTGTGTATTTGCTTAAATACCCAATTAAAATTGCCAAAAACACAATTGAAATCAGAAGTAGCGAGTATCAAAAAGCAATAAAAAATTTGTGGTACCTTTATCATGCTGCAGAAAACAATAGACAGACCACAAATATAGCATATTTTTCTTATTTTCTATGAAAACACATCTTCAAGGAGACAATTCTAATGAAATGCCAATACGTGTTTTCATTTCGAAGCAAACTATTCAATAATTGCTCTCTGTTGATTTGCAAACAGTAGTGTGAATTTTTTTTACCCAATTAAAATTTTGAAATACCTAATTGCTCCAGAAATGATGGAGTGACAATACTCAATTACTAATTCCTTATCTGGAACCCTGTTTGAGGATATGAGGTCTACGCCATTTGTTAGCACATTCCTGTAGCCTCTCATAATCAGATCTATACACCGATTATATGTGGCTGTGACTGGAGAAATGGGGGATTATGAGATTTGCTTTCTATGAAAACACATCTTCAAGGAGACAATTCTAATGAAATGCCAATACGTGTTTTCATTTCGAAGCAAACTATTCAATAATTGCTCTCTGTTGATTTGCAAACAGTAGTGTGAATTTTTTTTACCCAATTAAAATTTTGAAATACCTAATTGCTCCAGAAATGATGGAGTGACAATACTCAATTACTAATTCCTTATCTGGAACCCTGTTTGAGGATATGAGGTCTACGCCATTTGTTAGCACATTCCTGTAGCCTCTCATAATCAGATCTATACACCGATTATATGTGGCTGTGACTGGAGAAATGGGGGATTATGAGATTTGTGACCAGTGTAGCTCCTGATCACGTAGCACTCGACATGTGGCCTGAAAACGATCTACATTGCTTGTTAGAAGCATGACGGGTGTTTCATTGATGGAATGGCGAATAGTGCAGATCCTGATCAGACTGTGCGGATGCACAGGCTGATCAGGATCTACACTGGTTGCAAAACCCATAAGCTCAATTTCTCCAGCCACATATCGGTTCCTGTTCTTCATAAACCTGTTTTTTGGTCCGACTGAGAAAAGGGACTTTAACTCTTTGCATGCTGGGAAACTTGTGGGCTATAAATAGTTCAAAACTTGCGGACAAAAATTCATAATTTCTTTTTTTTTCTCGTTGTAAATATCATGAATATGTCTTGGAATTTCATTAGAATTGAGGCCTGCAGACTCAATTCTAATGAAATTCCAAGACATATTTACAGAGAGAAATAAAACATATAGTCCTAATTTGTTTGGCGGATATTTTCGCCGCTAGCATGTAAAGAGTTAATTTATGTGTGTTCGTTCTACCAATGTAGTCCCTAATCAGTCTGGATTTGTGCAGTCTGATCATGGTGATTCTCATA
Source organism: Conchocele bisecta (assembly GCA_029237695.1). Classification (NCBI taxonomy): domain Eukaryota; kingdom Metazoa; phylum Mollusca; class Bivalvia; order Lucinida; family Thyasiridae; genus Conchocele; species Conchocele bisecta. The sequence goes on along the minus strand of CM055270.1, from coordinate 72,103,127 downwards.
AAAAGTATAGACCCATATCGGATTGTGGGAGTGTGCTAGCAGATCAGAAGCTTGACCACAAATGTTGTAAGCGTCATTTCTCCAATCAGAACCAGAATTATGATTTACAACTATTAACCCATTTCGTGCTGAATCCCCCTTTTGCAATTTTTCTTATTTCTATCCAAAAGTATATATGTTGTCACGACTCATTTGAACCGTCTCGGTGAGAATATAATTTGTTTCTCAAAACAAATGGTGTCCGAATAGGGTCTGAGGAAAATAGGCTTTTAGCGTTAACGAAACTTAAGTTAATGGCAGTTATTATATAGGAAAACCACAGGTTGAAGTAACGGACCGAGGTCTATAAATACATTCTATATTCTATTATAATTTTTTACAATTTTTGTTGGCTTATTTATTTTTCATTTATTGATGCTTTTAGGCATATTTAATGTATTTATAGACCTCGGTCCGTTACTTCAACCTGTGCCGTAACCAGGATGATGCATGAACTTAGCATAAATAAAATTGGCAAACTGACAGACGAGGCAACCGCGTCGTGTGTCAGTTTGCTAAAAAAAATATTATGCTAAGACTTTTAAACAAATCCCCGGGGTGATGGTGGTGAGAATGCTCCCTCACCCCCATATCGGGAATTGGTTCGCCTCGTCTGGTTTTTACCTCGGTTTATAACCCTTACTACGCTGAATTAAATGTTGCCGTCTGCTGCAAATGTTTTATTTTCAATATTTCTCGACAAAAAGCTGGTTTTGACAGCACATGAGAATCGTCTCCAGCGGAGACGATTCTCATGTGCTGTCAAAACCATTTTTTTGTTAAGAATTAAAGCAAAAATGAAAAACAGCAGACGGCAATTTCCGTCAACAGCGTAGGAAGGGTTAAACCTGTAAAATTACTGTATTTATTGTATTTATTGTTTGACGGTACTTATCGCTATCCGTTGCAGGTATTGGCATATCGCTGGTCTGTGTACCGTCCATCGTCATTGTAAGCAGCTGGTTCGAGCACAAGCGAGCGTTCACCACCGGAATCGCAGTGTGTGGTTCCAGCATTGGCGCCCTAGTCTTTCCCGCCTTTGTCAAGCATTTACTCATTGAAGAAGACTGGCTGTTTGTTGTTGTTGTTATGGCCGGACTTGTTTTGAACTGTGCAGTGGGAGGTGCTTTCTTCAGGCCGTTGACTCACGCAAAGCCACAGGGGATGAAACGCGGGGTCATACATAGGGGTGCAATAATGAAAGCTTTAATCGCTGAGAAGGAACGACAGCGAACGATCTCAAATGGCTCCCTCGACAATTGTATTATTACGAAAGACAATCGACTCATTAAGATTGACAAAATTGACCTCAGGAACAAAAGTAGCTCGTATATTGATCGGTTAAAAGAAACTTTCGGATTTAGCTCTAGAAGTCTTAACAAATCGAAGAATAGCTTAGTGGTTCCAAGGGTGTCAGTGGATCCGATTTACAAGCGACAGCCATCACCCAAACCTTCACCTTCTGCTCTGCAGTTGACATCGAAACCATCGTCAACTCCACCGACCCCTAAACGAGACAGTGGATGCGGTAGTCTGGAAAGTCCCAAGTTTAAGGATATTAAGTCGCAGAGTTACGAAGCTATTCCACATGAGGAAGCTTGGAATGTGAACTTGACCGTAGCTCTTCCACCAATTGGAAGTAAATTGTCTTTCAATGAACAACAGATGAATTTATTGGACTCGCCTAGAAAATCGCCCAGTGAGAAACAGGAACCGTACTGTTTAAGCAACACTGTGTCTCCTGCTGGTAGTGGACACAGCATAAACTCAAAGATGATGTCTGCTTCCCTGCACAGTGGGAAGGCTGTGATGATTCCCATGATGAATGGAAGTATTGTGACTGTTTCCACCTCACGCTCAATGGAAACTATGCTGGAAGAGGAAACAGAGTGTAAAGCATGTCGAAAAGTCAACACATTGTTTGACCTTGTACTGTTAAAGTCGCCGACGTTTATACTCCTAGTTGTGTTGAGTGTTTTAAGTATGATAGGTAAGTCTGTAATGAGATAACGTACAGTACATAGGGTTATATCCAGCTTCTGTACAGCACAGTCCCGTTTCACTATACTTTGTAAGACTAAAATGTTCGTAAGTGCAAACTTATGATAGTCTGTAAATTCAATTTAACACGGTTTTCTTGTAAACAATTATTGGATTTATATTTATTGAGCATAGGCTGCATGTTGCTTCAATATGTGCACCTACGTACCAAAAATAGATTTATTTGTCTGCGTACAAAAATGTTAATGTTTCATCCATGAAGAGATAGATATGCTTTAACCCTTTCACCCCTAAGTAACTGAATGGGCTGCGATATGTTAATTTTGCAACCAATCCATTTCAGACTATTCCATTTATAAAAAGGGGGTATTTGTTGAAAATGAAAATTACTTTCAAACAGTGCAGATCCTGATGAGACGGCTCGTTACGAGCCGGCTCATCTGGATCTGCACTGTTTGCATAAACCGATATAGCGGGCTTTCGGGTTCAAAGGGTTAATCTGACCTTCGATTGCTGTGTCGAGCTACAGGTTACTAGATCAATCCCTAAGATAATTACCGAGATATGTGTGCGCTATGCATGCTGACACAATGTATCAGTAACTGTTCCATATGTCCTGATATAAGACGCTTTGTTATTTCTCTGCACCTAGTAAAGCTTGTGTGGAGAATTGATCAAACTAGCCGTGTCTGTTTGCTATATGCAGGGGCGGATCTGGAGGGGGGTTCCGGGGTTGCAACCCCCCCACCCCTCCAGAAAATGTCGCAGATGATGTCTCTGATATAATGATATAAAGACCATTTTGTGCCTCCCCCCCTCTCCAGAAAATGTCGCAGAATATGTCTCTGATATAATGATATAAAGACCATTTTCTGCCGAGGCAGTTGCCTCGGTTCACCTCAACGTGGCTACGGTCCTGGTGGGCATGTACCTTTAATATGATTTTTATTGCAGGTTTTGTGATACCGTTTGTTCAGCTACCAATAAAAGCAACTGAAATGGGTATCGCCGACGAAAATTCAAAGTTCTTGATCTCAGTGGTGTTGGTTGGCAACATGATTGGCTGCTTCATCGTGGGGTGGTTAGCAGATCGCCCCTGGGTCAACCCGATATTCCTGAATAATATGTTCCTCATCTTCGCTGGGCTCCTCTCAGTGTGCAGCCCGTTGTACGTGAATAACGCCTGGCTGTCTACATACGCTGCTTTCTTTGGCTTCTTTACAGGTATGTGTGTTTGTCAGGTAACGAGTTTTGTGTTAGCCAAATATGTACTGACTGGTGATATGATGTTGTATCGGGCATTGGCCTGTAGCCTATTTCACCAACATTGCGAAGTATACTTATCTAGCAAAGTATAATTTGAGGGAGAAATTTTCAATTTAAGGATAAATTTATTAATTTTTATTATACTGAATTTCATAATGTAATACATTCAGTATAATAATTCTGCATACTTTTAATTAGTTGATACAATGCTTGAACTAACTGAACTAGGACTGAATATGTAATTTTTATGTAAATATTCAGTTCTGATTTTGGCATTTTCTCCCCATTCCAGTCCGTGCAGGGGCCGTTTCACTAAACTTCGTACAACTAAAATGTTTGTCTGACAGTGCAAAATTATGATAGTCTGTAAATTTCACATTAACAATGTTTTCTTGTAAACAATTATTGGATTTACATTTATTGAGCATAGGCTGCATATGCAGCCTATGCTCAATAAATGTAAATCCATCAATTGAAATTTCCGGACGATCCTAAATTTGGACATTTTAATCATAAGAAGTTTAGTGAAACCGGCCCCAGGTGAATTATAGAATTTGACCCTGTTGACCTAGTCTGCTATGGCCACATGCACCATTGAATGCACAAACAATGCTCGACTTTCATAAATTATTATGCTTACTTTTACTGTACAGCGCAACCTTTCTAAGCCGACACCCTGGGACCTCCCAGGGTGCCTGGTTTAGAGAGGATCCATTGTAGTAGCGTATGAATGCTGTATAATGTAACCGTGTACTGTCTATTTCACGAAACCTGTCCAAATTTTACGGCCATATTAACAATGCAAAATTTAAGAATGAGCCTAGACACCTTAAATTAGAGAAATAAATTTTTCGTAATAAAATCAAAATTTGACCAAATTTCACGAAATAAAAGAAGGTTCATTCTTAAATTTAATATATCAAAAAAGAAATACTGTTTTTGCATTGTTTATTTTGGCCGTAAAAATTTGGGCCGGTTTCGTGAAGCAGACAGTAGTTGATATATGCTGGAGTTGCATAAATTGGTTCACGTGATTTAACCCTTTTAACACCACAGTCCTATCTAGTGGAATTGGCAAAACGTGTAGACCCAGATGAGCTGGCTCGTGACGAACCGTCCTGTCGGGATCTGCACTTTTTTAAAGTAATTTTCATATTTTTGGGAACAAGAAATACATGTACCCCCTTTTCATAAATGGACTAGTCAGAAAACCATTTTTGATTGGTCGCAAAATTAACATATCAAAATCCATTCCAGTTAAATAGGGTTGAAAGGGTTAATTTTACTGTACAGTGGAGCCTCCCAGGGTACCTGGCTTAGAGAGGATCACCTGTAGTTCAGGCGTACGAGTGCTATACAATGTAACTGTAGTTGATAGGAGGCTCGAGTTGCATAAATTGGTTGCACTTGTTCAGTGGAACCTCTCTAAACACTGCCAGTCTGAATGGCTGACGTGAATTAACCCTTTCAACACCACAGGCCTGTATAGTAGTATTGGCAAAACGTGTAGATCCAGATGAGCCGGCTTGTGACGAGCCGTCTCATCAGGATCTGCACTTTTTGCAGGTAATTTTTATATGTTTGAGAACTAAAACACCCCCTTTCTGTAAATGGACTAGTCTGAAAATAATTTTGCGACAATTTGATTGGTTGCAAAATGAACATATAAAAATTCATTCCAGTTTCTTAGAATTGGTTGCAAAATGAACATATAAAAATTCATTCCAGTTTCTTAGAATGCTTAGGGATGAAAGGGTTAAAATTGTTATTATTCTCTTCCAGCGTCCTTTTGGGCCTTGCGTTCAATCAATCTGATCGTCTTGTTCGGCAAAGAGCGACTTCTCAGCGCATTCGGCCTCTTGGTATTCTTCCAGGGACTGGCCATTCTCTTGGCCTACTGGATATCAGGTACGGGTGACGTGAGGGGTGCTGAAAAAGTCTCTAGGATTTTATAAAAGATTTGTCAAAAACATATTTGCAGTGCAAACTCTCTACAACAGCCACCCATGGGAAGACGAAAAACTGGCTGTTGTAGAGAGGTGGCTGTTTTAGGGAGGTTAATGCTGAATTAATTTTGTCGTCCGCTGTTTATTTATTTTCTTTGATAATTCTCATCAAAAACATGCTTTGGCAACGTTTTAGAATCATTTTCAATGGAAATGATTCTAAAATGCTGTAAAAACATGTTTTTATTGAGAAAGAAGGCAAAGCAACAGCAGACAACGATTTTCGTGCTCATCAGTCTAAGGGCTAGATACAGAGGAAATCATCCATTTGGGATATAAAATAGCGGCTGTTATAGAGAGGGTGTTGTAGAGAGGTGGCTGTTCGGGGAGGTTCGACTGTATTAATTGTTATGGTTCTAGTTCACATGTTGGATTTTAAGAAATCTGACTACATCACATAATGGTATAGTGATTCAAAAGTTTGTTCAGCGGTGGAGCTACGCGATGGAGCGGGCCAAACAATCAGTTTAGCAGAGCTCCAGATCAGCTGCATTTTGACGTACATGTATTTTACGCACTTATTTTAGCTGAATATGCATTGATTATCAACAGTGGGAGTACAAAATATTCACAGCAATGTGGAAATATGCATTGATTTTCAAATTCAGTAGTGGAAATACTGTTATAAATTTGAAAATGTAATAGTTGAGCTGCAAAAAGCAAACACCTTTTTGCAGCTCAACTAAGTAAATGTTCAACTTTATTACAGTATAAATAAGAGAATAAGAAACAATGCACTCGAATAAATGAATGTTTCAAATTTTAATATACCGGTACTTTAGACACAAAGATTATGAGAACCAAAGCTCCGTGGTAACCCTACATATTTGAAGGACACCATTTTCTGTGGGAAACTACTATAAAATATGGGTTTCCCAGAGCAAATTGTATCCAAATATGGTATTTTGATAATAGGTACAACCAAACTACTGGTAACTGGAAATATAATTATTTGGACAATCCTTGAGAAACAGTAACCCGTAGACCGCTACCCACAACAATTGTCGTCTGCTGTTGCTTTTATATAAATTGCCTTATTTCTCAATAAAAACATGGTTTGACAGCACTTCAGAATCATTTCCGTTGGAAATGATTCTGAAGTGCTGTCAAAGCATGTTGTAAATTATTCTAAAGTGCTGTTAAAGCATATTTTTGATGATAAAAATAGAAAATAGAAAATAAACAGCAGACGACAAAAAAAATAAGATAGCTGTCCAAGGGTTAACGAGTATTAATTTGTGTTTCGGAGAATAAATTTTGTTTTAATCTTTATGTACATGTATTAACGTACTTTTCATGACCTTATACAGTTTTCCTAATCTCATTTACAGACCTATTATCGGGTGATTCCTGCTTCTTTTTCGTCGGGATTATGCTAACGATCTCCGGAATTCTCGGATTGCCATTGGCACGACTGAGACGATGGGAGGACGCAAAAAACTCCCTGAAGATAATTGACATTGAGGAACTCTCGCCAGAAACCTACAGAGTGGAACTTTGTGAAAGCACAATTTGAGAATGGAACTACGTGGTATTACAAACCGTTTGACGTTACACAAAGATTTGTTGCCCGTTATTACACTACATTAGGGGATTTGAATTTTAAAAACAAAATTCTGATTTCTTATCCAAAGTGTATGTTGTAACCACTCGGTTGAACCATCATATCGAGATGGTTCAGCTGGTGGTCACAAGATAGACTTTCGAGAAGCAATAAATATATTTTTAGAGATTTCCAAAAGGAAACGCCACAGTGCTATATAGTGGTATAGGCAAAAAGTGTAGATCCAGATGAGCCGGCTCGTGACGAGCCGTCTCATCAGGATCTGCACTTTTTGCAAGTAATTTTCTTATTTTTGAGAACAAAAACACCCCATGTTCATAAATGGACTCGTCTGATAATCATTTTGTGACGATTGGATTGGTAGGAAAATTAATATATCGCAGTCCATTCCAGTTATTTAGGGGTGAAAGTGTTAAAAAAAAAAGTGTAACTGAGTACTACGTATTTGTAGACCATGTTTTTACTGCCATTTGTGTATTGCCTGGAAAATTATGTGAGAAATTCAACTTTGATATTGTTAGGTATAAAATTCAGATATAAAACATATTTCAATAGTACCGTACTTGGATTTTGTCCAATCAATATCACAAAATTGTCTGAAACTGTATAGGTATCTTAACCCTTAGCAACATGTAAACAATTTATTCTTTCTGTACTTTTTTTTATATTTTCAGAAATAAATTGTTTGAAAACACTACATAACCATGTTTCTAAATAGACATGACGTAAACATGGCTACAAAATGAAGAAAGGTTCATACAATGTTACGAGTATCATCTAGCAAAATTCCATGCTTGTTTAAAATGTGTTGTATATAGCAGAATTTTTTAATATTATTCCGTGAAAGATTAACAAGTATGGAGTTATGTTTGATTAAGCAAAATTTGAAATTCAGCCAAATTACCAATTTCTAAGCTGATAAATTGACATAATATGTGGCTGTAACTGGAAAATTGGGGCGTATCGGATTTTGTGACCAGTGTAGTCCCTGATCAAATAGCACACTACCGTAGTCTTATATCGATCTATATTACTTGTGAATGCACTGGCTGATCTTGACCTATACTGTAGCCTATTTCACCAACATTGCAAAGTATACTTATCTAGCAAAGTATACTTTGAGGGAGAAATTTTCAATTTTAGGATTAATTTTTATTATATTGAATTTATTACATTATCACAGCCATTTTGGCTGTGATAATGTAATAAATTCAGTATAATAATTCTGCATACTTTTAATCATCAAATATATGCAGTCGTTTGTTCGTTTGCATTTCGGAAAAAATAAATGTTTTCTCCCTCAAAGTATACTTTGCTAGAAAAGTATACTTTGCGATGTTGGTGAAATAGGATACTGTTCACAAAACCCATAAGTCACATTTCTCCAGCCACAGCCACATATCAGTTTGAAAACATGTCATTTTAGTACAAGCGAATTGGTCTACTTATGAACTGGGTCATCGTAATTGTATGTCGTATTTAACATCTTGATACGTGAAATTGACAGACGCTTTAAAGTTATGTATGCTGTCATACTGTTTATGTTATAATTTTGTTAGTTTTCCAATTACTTGTATGCACATGTACATGCTATTGTTAAGAAGAAGAAAACTGTATATTTATTCCATGTTTCATGTTTATTTCATATTGCATATGTATGCCCGGATCCTCGTTTAGTCGTGACACACAATTAGATAATTCACTCAATTTACGTTGCTGCTACATCTAGTGAAGCCTCGAATCATCCTACATAACTCAGTTGATTGGTAACCCAAATTTTCCGGCACTCGCGCAGCGTTACGCTGCGCGAGTGCCGGAAAATTTGGGTTACCTGATCCAGAAGTACGCTGGTTAAAAAACAGGACAATGCATAACGCACACGTGTGTTCCAAGTTTCGATTTTATGAGCTGTCATATTGTGAGGTGGTTCATTTCTCCTGTCTGGAATACCCATTTAGGCCCCGTTTTCACAAGATTGTCACCGTTTTGTGATTGTAAAAGAAAATTTCAGGCTGAAAATCTGTGATTGTTTTTTTTAGATTTTCGTTTCAAAACTGCACCTATGATTGCTAATACCATACAGGTTTTCAGTGATGAATATCACAAATCGATGGTCTAGTAACATAAGGTCGTAACTGCTATGCTAAAGCATAGCACTTACGACCTTATGTTACTAGACCATCAAAATTTTGACAATTTTCGGCCCCCGATTTGTACCATTTCCATTAACCATGTGATGATGTCCTATTTTGCAATATACCCATGAGTTTCTGACTGTATGAAACCACTGTTAGAAAATTCATATATAGTTTTTCTCAGTATTTCATGTTTTTAACTTTATATTATTATGCCATTTGTTGCAAGATGCCAATTCATTTATTCAAACGACATTTGGATGCATTTTGATAATTTATTTTTATATTTTTTGTTGTACACACTCTTTTGAACCATCGCATCGAGATGATTCAAATGAGTTATCACAACAAATGTATTTCCAACTTCACAAAAGTTAGATGATTTTTAACATTTCATGTAAAAATCAGTTTAAAAAGAAAATATAATGAATTTGTGCCATTATTGGTGGCTTGAGTTATGTTATAAATTGCTGTCAGCTAGTTTTAACGATGTATAGCCCACAAAGTTCCCAGCATGCAAAGATTTAATCTGGGAGATAATTGACTCGTAATTGACCAGTATAGCTGCACATTTTCAAGTTCATACCCGATAAATTCTCAAAAACGAATGTTGATTTATTGGTGTTTAATGGCCTATCAACAGCTAAGGTCATTTAAGGCCGCACCGACAGGTTCGATCCCACATTTCACCTGCTGCATTGGGAGGAAAATCCCAAAATAAAAATGAAATATTCACATCAATTAAGATTATTACTGATCCTACTGCTTTTGGGAGGGGCCAAGTGATTCTGGTGTGGCGAGGACCTGGCATCAGATCAGGATTATTCTGATTTCAGGGCTAAATATATAGTTTTGTTATTGTAAATATTCAGTTCTGATTTTGTGATTTTCCCCCCATTTGCACATGCAAACCCATTGACCCAGCCTTAAATGACCTTAGCTGTTGATAGGGTGTTAAAACCCCAACAAACAAACAAACAAACAAAACATCGAATGACGTTTTGAATGTATTTATTGGCGTCTAGCTTGAAATGCATCGTTGGAAATGTGAAAGTTTATTTTACAAGCCCACAGGTGCTTGCTGAGCGAGTCTGTGGCGGAGAACAATAGGGCATTTTTATGTATATATTATACACAATGGACAAATGTAGACCATTCACCTGTGTCTGTGATTGGAGAAATGGGGTTCCTGATCAAATATCACACTCCAGTGGCCCGATAACAATATATATTCCTTGTTAGAATCCTAACTGGTGTTTCATTGATGGAATGGCGAACAGTGCAGATCCTGATCAGACTGTGCGGATGCACAGGCTGATCAGGATCTACATTGGTCGCAAAACCATAAGCCCCATTAACCATAAGCTCCATTAACCATAAGCCCCATTTCTCCAGTCACGGCCACGGCCACGTATCTGATGTTTAAGTCTGACTCAACATACATTTTCTTAAATGTCTCCGGAGCTGCTCGAGGACTGTACATTTTATGAAATACTGATAATCCAGGTATTATGCAGTTGTATTTAGCTGCAACATTAATACTTGATAAGTATTGTTTAACCTATTTCATGCTGAGGAGACGCCATTTTGTTTCTGTAAAATCCTAAATAGACGCCATTTTGTTTCTGGAAAATCCTGAATATTTTCTTTACATGAGCACAGAAATATATGTTGTGACCACCATTTGAACCGTCTCGTCGAGACGGTTCAAATGAGTGGTCACAACATATACTTTCATTGAGAAATAACAAAAATAAAAATTAAATATTTGAAAAAATTCATACCCGTAAAGGTGTATTGTATTGCACATGTGATGGGTTACAGTAACTTGGCAGCTGTGAGAAAGGCATCGTAGCTTGGTGAATCTTTACAATATGTATAATAATATTTGAGATATTTGACAAAATGTATGTTGAAGCAGAGCTAAGTTGCAGGTATTACTGACCGTGTTATACACCTGTTTAGATAGAATGTACCAGATAAAACACACGCGTACAGCATAATTGTCACATGGTGCAGGGTGAAGCTAAGTCTGGAATAAAAATGTTGCTGGTTTTCTGAAAATGTTTAAAATACGCTTTTAAAAAAAAAATACCGGTATACAATTAAAATGTGGCTGTGACTGGAGACATGGGCGTATGTGTTTTGCGACCAGTGTAGATCCAGACCAGCCTGTGCTTCTGCACAGTCTGATCATGATCTGCACAGCTCAATGAATTCCATCACTGAAATACCTGTCATGCTTTGAACATGCAATATAGATTATTATACTGAATTTATTACATTATCACAGCCAAAATGGCTGTGATAATGTAATAAATTCAGTATAATAAAAATTGTTATCAGGCTACAGGAGTGTGCTATTTGATAAGGAGTTACATACATCACATAAGCTCCATTTCTCCAGCCACCGCCACCAATAATAATCTGACAGGTGACCATGTGATGTGAGAATCTGCATATTAATTACCTCTCACCTTATGTTCTAAATTTTACATTTGTGCTTTACTGTAATTTCAGTAGACCGACATGTGAAGTTGAATTTGATGCATTGTATTACAAAGATATGTATGTGTAGTGTGTCTACCCGACTTTATATGACCTATAGGTGTTTGGTGTCGATTAGAAATTAAAAAAAACAAATGTTAGAAAATTGTCTAATTTTTTTTTTTTAAAGAATTCTTAAGAAAGACCTGTTTTGGCAGCTCATTAGCATCATCTCCAATTCCGATGTGGTTTATCTTTAGAAATTTGACAATAATGACAAATCACAGGGGTGGAAATTTTCACGATGTGCCCTGAAATCAGGATGTGAAGTTCTTGATAATTGCCGAAAAATACTAATGTTTCAACATGGGAAGGACACTTTTACATTTGTGGGTGCAAAATTATGTGTGTTTAGAATTAAGGCAAAATGACAAACAGCAGACGAAAATGTTCGTCTCCGGCGTAGTGAGGGTTTAGTATCAGTCTGTGTTTACAAACAGAAGTTGATGGGTGTGTTTTTTCTGGTATTTGGTCACATCATGACCCAGTCCCGCTATGAGCAAACGGTGGATATGGGGTATTTTCTGAATTTATATCCATAAAACATATATTCAGGTTGAATACCCATTAACCACTTCTTATCATTGCTTGAATCGGGTTTTCACCCTATATGTTGTACGAGTAGATTTAAATAGCTTTCTCTCAGCGTTATAATACATATTACGAGCTTGCTGGTAAAACAAAATTTGAGGGTAATAGAACACACTTCACCTAGGATAGATCACAGGTTGAAGTAACAGACCGAGGTCTATAAATACATTAAATATACCTAAAAGCATTAATAAGTGGGAAAAAAATAAGCGCAAAAAAAAAAAATAAGCAAAAAATATTTTGTTTACTCTTCTTTTTTTTTAGCTTTTTTTGTTTCACTTATTAATGCTTTTAGGTATATTTAATGTATTTACTTCAACCTGTGGGATAGATTGTCTGTGAAAGTATATTTTTACTGTTGAAAACGTATGGATTAGTGTGTTTTATGTTAGTCTGGCGAAACTAATACGGGGTCTGACCGTCTCTGAGTTGAGTGTAAAAGTCGCGGGAATACTGGACGAAGGCCGGAAGGCCTCGTCCAGTATTCCCGCGACTTTTCCGGTTATTGAAATAAGCTAAGTAACATTTTCAGCCAGCTTAAGGGTGTATTTTGTATTGTATTGTATGCACTGTTTTATCCGCCTATATACATACATCCTCTATGTACATTGCTGTTGTAACAGTTCGTTAGATTTAATACATGACTAATAGGTGTACATGTATATGGCGTGTATCACGGGAATTACATATTTAACAATCAGCAACAGGGTTAACCTTTATAATACTGAATAAAATTTTATTGTCTGCTGTTTATTTATTATTTTACATTTTTCTCATATAAAAAAAACATGGTTTGACTGCATTTTAGAATCACAGATTCTAAAATGCTGCCAAACTGTGTTTTTTTCTGAGTGAAAAGACAAAATATGAAACAACAGCAGACGACAGTTGTAGGTTCCTGCATTCTAAGGGTTAATGATTACATACCAGGTCTTAATTGTGTTCTCTAATGCGATATTTATGAAACTCGTTTACTAGATTCAGAAGAAATGAGGCTATTTATGAAACTTTTCTACTAAGCTCACTAGAAACCATGCTGTGGCAAATTTCACAAATGAAAGTAACAACAACAACAACAGCAATTGTTTTGCAGTGAATGTAAAGGGATCCATTTATGAAACGTGTTTACCGGTTTCATGAGAAACGAGGCATAATAGCCTCGTTTCTCATGAAATCAGTCAACACGTTTAATACATATACACACAAATGTTAAGATTCTATTTATTGCATACTCACAGCACCATATATTGACACTGTACTGATCAATGTGTTTTATGGATTACATATTCCAGTTGTGTATTATGATTTTTAAAACTTAGACCGCTATCTTACTTTTTTTGTCGTCTGCTTTTTATTTTCTATTTTCCATTTTTATCATCAAAAACATGCTTTGACAGCACTTTAGAATAATTTACAACATGCTTTGACAGCACTTCAGAATCATTTCCATTTCCATTGGAAATGATTCTGAAGTGCTGCCAAGCCATGTTTTTATTGAGAAAAAAGGCAAGATATAAAAGCAACAGCAGACGACACTTGTTGTGAGTAGCGGTCTAAGGGTTAATACACTGTTAATCCAAAAGACCATTTTACATAGGAAAAAATATTTTATTCTGTAGAGATGAATGCAGGGTTTAATCAGCATACGAATAACATACCAGAAAGTAATTTTGTAACACCCCCTGTTACACGCTATATTTATTTTATATGTACAGGCTTCCTCTTATTATTTGCTTTATACTTATGAATGATATTACGATAATGTATTTGTTACAGACTGTTTATAACTATGTATACACATGTCTATATAGTATCGGTGTACATATGTTTCCATCACCGAAATACTGTCACACGGTCGTAGCCGCAGTTACCCAATGGTGGCCGTAGGAATGAGTTTAGAAGCTACGAATAGCTACAAAAGTGTACCGTGCCATGATAAAATGGGGCTTATTGACTGTCGACCAGTGTAGCTCCTGATCCTATCGTAGTCATTGGAGAACTTGGGTCTGTGAATTCTCGTAGTCAATAAGGGAGAAAATTGCATTGCCATGGAAACCGTATGTAAACAATATAGAATCTGAGAAGAAAGTCAGGATCGTGTTGGTCACAAATACTGGACCATTATTCATAGCATGCCGCACAAATATATAGGACCACAATATCACAAAACGGGCCTATTTTTTGCTGACAAGTGTAGCCTACACATATTTACAGGTACTCTGCATCAACCGGATGCGTAAATGACGTTTCACTGATTACCTTGCAAACAATGTAGATCCTGATTACCTTGCAAACAATGTAGATCCTGATTACCTTGCAAACAATGTAGATCCTGATCAGACCTTAACAAGACATACTCTGGTTTCCAGCTTACACAAATGGCAAAGAGAGTTATCCCCGTTTTGTCATTATGGTGTGTGAAGAATATATTGCTATTGGGTAACTGTAGCACATCCGTCGTGTATTGAGCTAAATATGTAGGTTATTATAAATAGTGTAGATTTATTTCAATTTTTTGTAATCCATGCATCAGGTCGGGATAAGTTTTTAACCCTTACACTGCTGAATTAAAGTTTGTCCTCTGATGTATATTTGAAGAGGTCAATGTAACAAGGGGGATAATGGACTTATCCCCTTGTTCCATTAACCTCTTCATTTCACATTGTATCAACAAAAATGTGTTTCGGCTAACATTTTTGGCGTAAAATAAACAAATATGAAATACAGCAGACGGCAGTGTGTGTATTTGATGAGGGTGAAATTTTATTGATGTTTTTATGAGTTTTTGGAGATGCTTTTTTACGCACAAATGTTGACAATTTACAATACAGCACCTGGTGGTGTGATTCCCTTGTATACTTCTATATACCTTGTATTGATAATTGGAAAGGGGGATAACTCCTGCCTGTTATTGCATATTCATGTATTGTATAGTGTTAAGTGTAAATAAATTGTACATGCTTTTTATGCCATTGTATTAGTAACTTGTGAATACTTATCATGTGGGAGTCGAGGTCGGAGGAGGGTCGTTATATATGTCGGCAAACAGTAATGTATTAAATGAATTTGAAATTTGTGCTATTTAACAAAATTAAGAATATAGAAAATAATTGAAATCGAAATTCATTCGAGGTCTGTTGTTTTTTTTCTTCAAAATGTACATATTTTTCTATATATATATATATATGCTAACCAACTTGAATGGTTATGATTGTTTGATGTAACAACCCTCCTCAATGCATGATGGTCTATAAATAGGGCGTTAATTGTTAGACGTTATTTGAATTTTCCTACAATATTAGTCATGTATTATTTGTATCATATTGCTTATGGTTGAACATATATGAATTTATTTTACTCATTTAATATTGTGATGTAGTTTGATTGTATGACAAAATGGGGCTTAATATCGTCTCCAGTGTATTGTTTTGATAATACTGATCTGTCGGTATCGTGCATCAAGTTTATTAACCATTTTAACCCTATAGACCGTAAAGCGGACATTTGCAAACAGTGTAGATCCAGATGAGACGGCTCGTAACGAGCCGTCTCATCTGGATCTACACTGTTTGTCAGGATTTTAAAAATATTATTAGCATGAACCTGTCTATGTCAGTTATCTAGGGGTGCATGGGTTAAAAGTAACTGGATTTGCCGACTAACTATTGATCGGTATAGATCTTGATAAGCCAGAGTTGATCAGTCTCTACACAGTTTGTTGAAGTAGTAAGCCCCATTTTTTCGCATTTCATCATTTTATGTGGTAATTCATGCCAAAATAAAAAAATAAACGAGCGCATGGTGATCGATGTGTAAACACCAAAAGGGAGATAATGCCACTTCATTGTGCTGGCTTCCTTCCTTCAAATACGGTGGAGTGAATGGGAATGGAATCAATTATGTTATTTGAATGTATTGTGTGAAAATGATGAGAGTGAAGGATTAGGTAGACAGGCATATGAGTATACATGGGGACATGCATGACAGCTAGTATATACCCAGGGACCTGACATATAAAATTTTCCGAGTTTGTTCACCTAATTTATACTCTAACATCATAGCAGTTTGATGGTCTGAGATTGAGCACAGCTCAGAACATGTCTCAGCCTCAACCAATCAAACATCTCGATGTCAAGCATGATAACCGAGTATATATATATACGCAGAAAGCCTAAAATGACCTTTGCTGTTGACAGGTCATGAGGCACCATTAAACAAAACTCAGAATATTTTATTAGTATGAATTCAGATCTGCATTCATGCCTGACACAGACTAAACAAATTTTAACCCTTACCCTGCTGAATCAAATTTTGTCGTCTTCTTTTTATATTTTATTTTGAATTTTTGTCATGAAGAATATGCTCTAAATGGGAATGATTCTAAAATGCTGTCAAACCATTTTGTTATTGAGACACAATATGAAACAACAGCAACAGACAATTTTCGGTTCCAACTTTCTAACGGTTAAGCTAAATATGCTAATATAACCCTTTCAACACCACAGGCCTGTGTAGTGGTATTGGCAAAAAGTGTAGATCCAGATGAGCCGGCTCGTGACGAGCCGTCTTGTCAGGATCTGCACTTT
Source organism: Conchocele bisecta (assembly GCA_029237695.1). Classification (NCBI taxonomy): domain Eukaryota; kingdom Metazoa; phylum Mollusca; class Bivalvia; order Lucinida; family Thyasiridae; genus Conchocele; species Conchocele bisecta. The sequence continues at coordinate 72,086,392 of CM055270.1, read as the reverse complement.
TTGCAAGTAATTTTCACATTTTTGAGAATAAAAACAGCCCCTCATAAATCGACTAGTCTGAAAATCATTCTGTGACCATTGGATTGGTTGCAAAATTAACATATCAAATTCCATTCCAGTTACTTAGGGGTTAAAGGGTTAAGGTTCTGTGATGTTGCAATCTGAGACGGTGTAGATTCGGTTTATATTTAAGGGTGGGAATTGGCTCGAACACCTTCCATACCCGGTTGTGAGATGATCAGTCGTGGTCATAAACCATGTTCCATGTGATGATTGGTCTATTAGAATGATGCTGTGATTGATTGATAAAAATATATGTTGTGATTGCTTGTTAGACAACTGATTGTGTATGTTTTGATTGGGCGATACAATAGCTTTATTTGTGTGCAACTGATAGCATGGAAACTGTGTTGGATATTAGATGTTAAAATGGAACCACGTGTGTGATTGGCTGTTGGTCCGACTATGTGTACATTAAATGTTGTGGTTGATAGTTAGACGGAATGTACCTTTATGTAACAGTATGATTACACAATTTTAGTTGTATGGAACATTTGCATTTGTTCGAAAATTGCAATGGCTTTTCATGATTTTCATTACGTCGTCCATGAGTTTATGCATAGTTGAGTAAACCGCTACAATGTAGTGGGTTTGACCTCCTGCTTACGGTAAATAATATGTTTTACCGTTGAATGGGTCAGTGGAAGAAGTGGGCTTAAATCCAAAATGACTTTTGCTGTTGACCAGCCTTTAAACACCATTAAATTCATAATCTGATTAGGGTCCGGGTTGGAAAACTATTTCTACAGATAGTTTGTAGGAGAGTGTTAGCTGCGCAAAAGCTACGCTCATCAAAAACGTTTTGTAATCACGAGCGACGTGTTTACAGAATATTTGAAGGTGTCAGTGGAAGAAGGGGGCTAACTCCCTCTGGGAGTTAGCACCCTTCTTCCATTGACCCCTTCAATTGTTGCCAATGAGATAATTATATGTTGCTATAGCATGCTTGTGATACCGGTACGTGTTTTTTTTGTTATGTGTCTAACCATAATTCATTAGATAGCATTTAGTAGGATACGTTTGTGCTGTGTTATATGTTACTCATCATAGATGATGCATTGTATTTGTTTAAGATAGTCTGATTTGTTGCTTAGCTTTATGTTAAAGATCTATATTATCCGATAATAGTTTATGAATTGCACTTAAGATCTAGAGTGTGGTATGGTATGCTATATTGTATTCATGGCACCTGACATCTTACCAAGACCACTAACTGTGGTTGTGACTGGAGAAATGAGGCTTATGGGATTTGTGACCAGTGTAACTCCTTATCAAGTAGCACAGTTGTGTAACCTGATAACGATCTACCGGTATATTGCTTGTTAGAAACAAGACGGGTGTTTTCATTGAATTTGATGGAATGACACTGGTCGCAAAACCCATAAGCCCCATTTCTCCAGTCACAGCCACAAATATGTTACAGTTGTTTACATACCGGTAGGTATTTTGTTCGCCGTTTTAACCCTTTCAACACACAGGCCTGTATAGTGGTATTGGCAAAAAGTGTAGATCCAGATGAGCCGGCTCGTGACGAGCCGTCTCATCAGGATCTGCACTTTTTGCAAGTAATTTCCTTATTCTTAGAAAGAAAAAAAACACCCCCTTTTTATAAAAGACTAATCATTTTGTAACAGTTTGATTGGTTGCAAAATTAGCATATCAAAATCCATTCCAGTTATTTAGGGGTGAAAGGGTTAAGCGACTGCAGGAAACAAACAACCACACATCAAAGTGTCTGTGGTACAAGGACATGGTGTCTGACAGCATACCACGCCGTAAATGGTATTATGGTTACAAAAGGCTGTTGTCAATAAATACATGAGAAAGGTGCATTGTGGGAGAACGGCTATTTATATCATCTTCAAGTGCTATTTTTGTTGTTTATTTATGTTCGCATCAACACGGGACAACCAAATACCAAATGATGAGTGTTTTCTTGATACTGCATCTATCAATGTTGTCGCTTTTGTCAACCACCAGCTTGTGTTTATGTTTTCTGCACGTTTATCTCAAAACAGATGAATTTTATCTACCGTATACATTTTTTGTATTCTTTGCCCAATAGCAATACATTTTAGAATGATACGTAAACAAAATATCCTACTTTTGATTAAAATAGAATATTTTGTTCTTCATAACGATGTGCCATTAGAATAAAATGTCTATCTATCTCTTCATACTGCTTCACACCCTCGCGGGTAATTTCGAGCAGGTGGCATACAATTAACCCTTAGACCGCTATCTTATTTTTTGTGTCGTTTTTTTCTATTTTCCATTTTTATCATCAAAAACATGCTTTGACAGCACTTCAGAATAATTTACAACATGCTTTGACAGCACTTCAGAATCATTTCCAATGGAAATGATTCTGAAGTGCTGTCAAACCATGTTTTTATTGAGAAAAAAGGCAAGATATAAAAGCAACAGCAGACAACAATTGTTGTGAGTAGCAGTCTAAGGGTTAAAATTACTTTTTTCTCAACCTACAGTTCTGACAATGGATCAAATGCTGATTTTGTGTAATTTATTTTTCTGAAATTGGTATCCGTTCCGCCTTTTTATTTCCCATACTTGTGACGCTACATGTACGTACACGTAATTTGGTTTTCCTGTGTTGTTACACTATCGTTATTGTCAATTGTAGATGTGACTGAAAAAATAGGCCTTATCGCATTTGTGACCAGTGTAGCTCCTGGTTAAAAAGCACAATCCGTAGCCTGATAATCATGTATATATTGTTGGAAACATAGTGGGTATTTAATTGATGGAATGGCGAACAGTGCAGATCCTGATCAGACTGTGCGGATGCACAGTCTGATCTGGATCTACACTGGTCGCAAAACGCTTGAGCCCCGTTTCTCCAGTCACGGCCGCATTTGTAAAATTGTTGTTTTCTCAGTGCTAATGTTTAAATGTGATTGAATAAGAGCATAATGCTGTTGCAAGGTTAAGCTGGGAGTAATGTGTGTTATTATTTCTACTTGTAAGCTAGGATTTTCAAATTATGGTGTAAAAGTCACACTGTCACATGTTGCAACTTCGCGTCTTGTACACGTACACGTTTAAAGGTATATACCCACCCAGTAGGCACAACATGTTCTTTATATCAGACATTTCCTGGCAACATATACAATGTACACTCATTCACCATTACCCTACGTATTGATTGGCATTATTATACATTTTATATCCGACGTAAATTTCCACACTGATATCAGGGGCGATAACCGCGTTTCCTTAAAATGTTAACGGACATTACTATTTATTCTCTGTATTTCTTTTTTAGATGTACAATGATCATACAGTGTACTTTATAATCTGTCGAAAATATTATTTTTTCAGGGGACACATTTAATTAGTATAAATAATTACAAAATATCATGCCTCATTTGCATGAAAATAGCCTGATACCACCACCGCGAGTCAGTAAAATAAATATTACTAAATGATTTTATCTGTATAGCGGGCACTCGTATATTTTAGAACTGGTGAATAGTGACACAATTATACACTTATTTAATTCCTATAAAGAACATTTTGTGCCTACTGAGTGGGCATGTACCTTTAACAAGTCGACATGTTACACGAAAAATGGCTTGGAGAAAGGGAGATAACTGCTTCTGCTGGGTGTAATGAAACGTGTGTTGTCGCAGTGGACTAGAATCATGAATATTCATTGTCCATCTACTAACATGACATTGAAAATACAGTTTCAGGAATACTAAAAATTTGAAATATTGTCTTTTCTAGTTTTCTTATATCTCATTGAAAGTATATGTTGTCACCACTCATTTGAACCGACGAGACGGTTCAAATGGTGGTTACAACACATAAATCTGATGAGAAATAAAGAAAATATTTAGAACTTACTGATGGTAAAATAGTGTATCCTCGGAATATAAAGGGTTAATGTTAGCATATTACATTAAATACTATTAATGATTTAAAAACAATGGATGAAGACTACAAATTCCATTTGCAATCATTGTTGACCAATATCGGCCTGCTGGATGCACAGTCTGATCAGGGTCTCTGTTTGCCAGACACATTTATACACGTGGTATTAGCGAGTCATGTTCTACCGAGTCATGTTCTACCGTCTGGCAAACATTTCCGCTCCAGCAGACATTAGGGAACTTTTGGACGATCTGCTGAGAAAAAGTACCTTACAACATTTGCGAAAAGTGTAGACGTTGATCATCATGCAGTCCCATGGTATAAGTACATGTATTATAGGAATGAATGGCATTTTTGTGGAATTTATCGGGGTATAAACTTGGAAAAGTCGCGGGAATTGCGACTTTTCCAGGTTTATATCCTCGATAAAATGCACAAAAAGACCATTCATTCCTTATAATTCCAGCATTTGAAATAAATTCATCAAGAAAATGTTTATTTTCCGTTTTCTTAAGAATTATTTTAACTGCGCCTCACGGTTACGGAAAGTAGTTCGGCAGTTTACCGGGATATAAATTTTGGACAGAGACTTTGTTAGGGAATTGTGTAAATATTTTAGTGCTGGAATTATGGTCTAATAGTGTTACTGATGTCAACACATGTACTTCAGTGATTGTCAACACATGTATTCAGTTGTTGCACATGACTTCGTGTTCATGTATTCAGTGATTGTCAACACATGTACTTCAGTGATTGTCAACACATGTACTTCAGTGATTGTCAACACATGTACTTCAGTGATTGTCATAAAGTACCTTTTCTCAGCCTGCAACCTGTATAAACAAATATGATACTTAACCCATTCACCCCTAAGTAACTGAAATAGACTATTTCATGTTAAGTTTGAGACTGTTCCATTATGTAGAAGAGGAATCATTTTGTAAAAAATAAAAAATACACACAAATGGTGCAGACCTTGATGAGACAGCTCGTTACGAGCCGGCTCGTCATGATCTACGTTTGCAAATATTAGGTAAGAGGTCGCTGCTGTTGAAAGGGTCAAGAGGTGAATGTCAGATGCCGCTTGAAAAAAAACATATCTCATCAGGATCTGCACTTTTTGCCAGTAATTTTCATATTTTTGAGAGCACAAACACCCCCTTTTCATAAATGCACTAGTCATTTTGTTACGGTTGGATTGGTTGCAAAATTAACATATCATAATCCATTCCAGTTACTTAGGGGCAAAATGGTTAAAACACCTTAGGTAGCCTCTATACAAACGAAAGAAACACAAGTAGCTACAGCCAGTGTATAACCAGATCAGAGTCTACAAATTACAACCTGATGTGGGTCTACACTGTTATCGAGATAATGGTACATGATTGCAATTGCCGCGCTTGGTTTTGTTGGGACACAAATTACAAATGTGTGGCTTTTCATGTCTGCTGGCTACAGCCCAGATTTGTTCCTGGTTCCACAAAGAAACGATTGCCTATCGTTTACACATCGTTTTCACTTTTATACTTAGAAAACAATATTTTTGTTGGTTTAAACGCGACACGTTTAAACCAACGAAAACATATAATTTTCTAATTAAAAACAACAAAAACGATGTCAAAGCGATGAGTTGAAGAAACGACTGGTGATTAAATAGTTGAAAGCCTGGTATTTAAATGAAAACATCGTTTTCATGTACAAGAAAAGAAACGATAATGGTCTTTATGCATATCGTTGTACGAAACGATTGTTTTTACTTCGTTTTCATTTGGTAACCTTCAACAAATCTTTGCTGGATGTGGTGTAGTCTTGTGAGGTGAGAGTTTGTCAGTAACAACATCTTAAGCAAACTAGGCATTTTTCAACTCAATTTAGGATGTTGTCAATAAAAGAGAAAAATAAAAATAGAAATTTCATATTTGTGTTCATTGTATTCAACTTCCAAATGTTTGTTTGTTTATTTGGTGTTTAACGGTCTATCAACAGCTAAGGTCATGTAAGGCCGGGCAAACGAGTTTGATCCAGTTTTAACCTGCTGCATTGGGGTGAGGGGGGATGGTTACCAAAACCGGACGGAATATTTACATCGAGAAAAAATATATTCAGCCCTGAAATTAGAATAACCCGACGTGGTTCAGGTCCATACCACACCAGTCACTTGGCCCCTTCCCCTAAAATATGATTACGAATATTTGTAATACTCACATAAGGGGTATAACCAGATTCAACTGTCACATACAAAATGCCGAAGACGTATGTGAGGGCCAAACCAGGTCTCGAGTCGGAATTCCGGAATAGATGAGCCCCGATCGTTAAATTACCCATCGCATGCTCCCACCTGCCACCCACAACTCCCGAATGTGTTTTTGTAGGTCAGTCACATAGCAAAATGGAATGTCGCAATACAACTATCGTCCGTCAGTCAACAAACGTGTACATTTAAGCGTCCGACTGCAATTGATGTGGCTGTGACTGCAGAAATGGGGCTTATGGGTTTTGCGACCAGTGTAGATGCGTACAGTCTGATCAGGATCTGCACTGTTCGCCATTGCATCAGTGAAACAGCCGTCGTATGTCTTAACAAGCAATATACATGTAGATCGTTATCAGGTTACAGGAGTTCTATTTGATCAGAAGCTACACTGGTCACAAACAGATGGTTGGTTGGGGGAACGCGACGGCGTAAATTAACGGGAGGGGTTCCTCCTTATAGGAATCACAATTTGCCTGGTTTGGACCTCATGTACGTTTTTATCTTTGGCTCTTTTGTTACCTGGGAGTTGAATTGGGTTATTTCCAAATATAAAAGTAGTAAGATTATTACTGATCCTACTGCTTTTGGGACCGGCCAAGTGATTCTGGTGTGGCGAGGATCTGGCATTAGATCAGGATTATTCTGATTTCAGGGCTGAATATATTTTTTTTTTATATTTTTTTTATTGTAAATATTCAGTTCTGATTTTGGGATTCCACCCATTGGAAATGATTCTGAAGTACTGTCAAACCATGTTTTTATTGAGAAATAATGCAAGATATATAAAAGCAACAGCAGACGACAATTGTTGTGTGTAGCAGTCTAAGGGTTAATGATAATCGGAATCAAAAATTCAAACTCTATTGTGGATAGTAGACTAATAAGAACAAGAGGGCCATAATTCGCTCACCTGACTCCATGAACACCAGAGGAGAATGAGACATCGAGTTCATGTGTTTTAACAAAATTGTCCTATTTTTAGATGGCAGTCATCTTGGATTAAGCGACGACTCATTTTACCAAATCTGAAAATGCTTCACCCAAGGATCGTAACTTACTATGAAGTTTGGCCAGCATCGGCCATGTGGTTCCTGAGAAAAAGACGTACATCTCAAATAAATGGACCTTTTGGCGGCCATCATGGATGACATAATCATCCGATTCCGACAAATATTGCACCAGAGCAATCGCCTCATTGATACCTTCAATTTGATATATGACATGAGCATATTTGGTAAAATATTTGGTAAAAAATAAAATTTGACCCCACGGGCCACGCCCATTTTTGACCTCGGGGTCACCATTTTAACATCTTTGAAAGAGCATTCTACATTGATCATTCCTACCAAGTTTCGTCGAAATCCGGCTGGCGGTTCATGAGAAGAAGATTTTTTAAGAATTTGTGCTATTTGTAGACGGCGGCCATCTTGGATTAGCGACGACCTGTTTTAACAAATCTGAAAAGGCTTCACCCATGGACCATAACTGTGAAGTTTGGCTACCATGGGCCAAGCAGTTCATGTGAAGAAGAATTTTGAAATCTAATAAAAGAACGACCTTTTGACATTTCGGCGGCCATCTTGGATGACCTAACCATCCGATTTCGACAAAAAATGCAGCAGAGTGATCGCCTCGTTGATACCTTCAATTTGATATATGACATGACAATATTCGGTATATATGACATGACAATATTCGGTCAAAAATAAAATTTGAACCCAATTTGACCCCCAAGGGCCACGCACATTTTTGTCTCCGGGGTCACCATTTTAACAACTTTGAAAGAGCATTGTACATCGATCATTCCTACCAAGTTTTGTCGAAATCCGGTAGGCGGTTCTTGAGAAGATTTTTGAAGAATTTGTGCCATTTTTAGACGGTGGCCATCTTGGATTACGTAATGACGTCATTTTAACAATTTTGCAATCCCCCTACCTAAGGACCATGACCATGAAGTTTGGTGACTATAGGCCCAATGGTTACCGAGGAGAAGACGTTTGAAAATGTTCACGGACGGACGACGACGGACACATTGCGGTAACAATAGCTCACATGAGCTTCGCTCAGGTGAGCTAAAAACACAGGGCAGTGCCTGGTGAAGTTCTTCACTTTTAACTTCCTTTTAACCTGCTGCATTGGGGGTCCAAAAATCAGAACGGAATATTTACATCGAAAAAAATATATTCAGCCCTGAAATTAGCATAACAGGTCCATACCACACCAAAGTCATTGGACCCCTTCCCTAAATTCTCACATAAGGGGTATAACCAGATTCAATTGTCACATACAAAAATGCCCAAGACGTACGCGAGAGCCAAACCAGGTGTCCGGTCGGGATTCTGGGAACTCATCTGGATCTACAATGTTTGCAAATATTAGTGTTATGGTCTGTAGGGTTAGTAATGCCACTAGCAAATAACAGACCGTATGGCATTTGCAACAGACATACACTGTATGTGACTGGAGAAATGGGGCTTATAGGTTTTGCGACCAGTGTAGATCCAGATCAGCCTGTGCATCCGCACAGTCTGATCAAGATCTGCACTGTTCGCCATTCCGTCAATTAAACACCCGTCCCCCATTGATTTGCTGTTGATTGTCTGGACGTATTTAAACGACAAAGATGAAGTATGCTATAAAATATTTATTCCTCAGATCTGTTTTGATTCATAGCTACCCTGTTGGATATGATAGGATGATCAGCTCCCGGCCACTTGGCGACACGTGATGATTCAAACATTCCCACTCATTAACACAATTCACAACATCTCTCTCTCTCTCTCTCTCCCGGTGACCTGATAAAATGACATGCGTATGACATGCGTATGGCATCACAGTTAGTGTTTGGTACAACAGTTTCATCATGACTAAAATCATATACATAATTGTAGTGTGGAACAACATGTTTGCACGCCCACATGTTGTGATGCATATGGGACGCTAGCAGAGAAAAGAGACCTTAAGTCGTTTGTGAGCATAGGTCCAGTAGCCGATTTCATCAAAATTGCAAAGTATACTTTTCTAGCAAAGTATACTTTGAGGGAGTAATCCTTTATTTTTCCAGAAATGCATCATATAGAACTAATGACTGCATATATTTGATGATTAAAAGTATGCAGAATTATTATACTGACTTTATTACATTATCACAGACAAAATGGCTGTGATAATGTAATAAATGCAGTATAATAAAAATTAATAAATTTATCCTAAAATTGAAAATTTCTCCCTCAAAGTATACTTTGCTAGAAAAGTATACTTTGCAATGTTGGTGAAATAGGCTACAGATCAGTCTGATCCGGGCCTATGCTGGTCACAATCCAATTGTCAAATGAAAATGTAATGCATCTGAATAATAATTTTCATAGATCCGCGAGTACATGTTTTGATCAGGATCTACGCTGGTGATAAATGACTCCAATATATATGTATTACAAACTGGGACCCGTTTCACTTCGTACGACTAAGAAGTTTGTAAGTGCAAAACAAAAATTGACTGGGAAAACACATTAGCAAATTATTGGATTTACATTTATCATCAACTGAATTTTCCAGACGATACTAAATTTGCGCTTACGAACATTTTAGTTGTACAAAGTTTAGTGAAACGGACCCTGATCTACGGAAGCAGCCGCGCCTTGGAAAAGTCGCGGGAATACTGGACGAAGGCCGGAAGGCCTCGTCCAGTATTCCCGCGACTTTTCCAAGCTGCTTATTCAACTTTCTGAGCAAGTACTCTACTCGTGCTTAAAATCGCGAAATTCGATTGGCCGAATCCGATTTGCACTCGGTCTCCATGAACAAAGATTAATCGATTGATGCTTCGCGTCCATTCTAAAGCAATTTCTAATGCACTCTATAAATATCACGCAATCTGATTGGCTGATGGTCATACATTACATGTATATCATTGTTGATATCATCGCAAATTATTTCAATATCTATTCCTACGTCAGTAGTAAAGGAGTGCATTAGAAATAGGTTAACTGCATTTTAATTTTGAAATTACAATGCAGTTAACCCTATAGTCATACACAGGTCGTGCATTGAAACAGCGTGATCCGTGTATGAACTTACAGATGCTCAAAGGTCACACCCTGAATTGCTAGAAACATTGCTCCTGATCAGACACCATAGACACGCCATGTGATTTCGTACCTTCGGACATCTGCGTAATTTTCAATAAATACGTTTACAAAACTTATAATATTTTTCATAAATAAAGTCAATAGTTGACAAAATGGTCAGAGTACATGACAATTTTGTCAACTTTACACGCCATATACGGAAAATATTGTAAACGTATTTCATGTAATTACGCACATATCCAAAGGTACAAAATCACATGGTGTACCTCATATGAGCATGCCGATTTCTGGCTGTGAAAGTCCAAATGACAATTGGACCCTTTTCTCATGATGCATCACATCTTTAGCACTTCCTTCTAAATCATGTTCTTCTTTCTTTAAGAAAGTATATATATATAAAGTATATATATATACACAGGTACACAATGTTTCATCATGAAAATTCAAATCTGATTTTATATGTGACTGGAGAAATGGGGCTTATGGAAGTTGTGACCAGTGTTATCAACACATTCCTGTAGCCCAACACCGTTATTTATATATTGCTTATTGGAAGCATGATTGGTGTTTCATTGATGGAATGGCAAACAGGGCAGATCCTGATCAGACTGCGGATGCACAGGCTGATCCGGATCAGCACTGGGCGTGAAGCCCCATTTCACCAGTCACAGCCACATATATGCGTGTGGTAATTTCAGACACGGTCACACATGATAAGAATCGGAATAAAACGTGCGTACTCCAATGTGCTGGCACTTGTGTAAAACACGGGAAACACTGAAGAACAGTATCACAGGATGGCATGGAACACGTTCTTAATTTATGATGCAAGATGAAGATATATTCCATATCTGTAACATGGGCACACATGTACATTATAACATAGGCAGTGCTGTGGTAACCTATACCGTATGGCCATTTTTCGCTGCTATTGATTTCGGAAAAATACAAGTGTCCGTAAATGGGGTTGAAGTCAGACACAAAATTCAGAGATCGTGCGGAATTGAATTCCGCATGAGCTCTGAATTTTGTGTCTGATTACGTCCCCATTTATGGAAAATATTATTGATTTTACAAAATCAACATCGACAAAAAGTTGCGATATGACACGGAGGAAATCCAGTCTGGTCCATATAATAAATGTTTGTTTGTTTGTTTGTTGGGGTTTAACGGCCTATCAACAGCTAAGGTCATTTAAGGCTGGGTCAATGGGTTTAGTACTAAATCCCATATATTACCTGTACAAGTTCAAGAACTTGTACAAATGGGGGGAAAATCCCAAAATCAGAACTGAATATTTACAATAACAAAACTATATATTCAGCCCTGAAGTCAGAATAATCCTGATCTGATGCCAGGTCCTCGCCACACCAGAATCACTTGGCCCCTCCCAAAGGCAGTAGGATCGGTAATAATCTTACTCATTTTATAATGGGCAATAACCCAATTCAACTCCCAGGTAACTAAAGAGCCAAAGATAAAAACATATCTGAGGGCCAAACCAGGCAAATCGTGATTCCTATGAGGAACCCATACCGTTAATTTACGCCGTCTCCCACCATATATTAAATGTTTTCATGATCAAATGGCAAACAGTGTAGACCAGGAACAGACTGCACAATTGCGCAGGCTGATCCTGTAGCCGATTTCACCAAAATTGCAAAGTATACTTTTCTAGCAAAGTATACTTTGAGGGAGTAATCATTTATTTTTCCTGAAATGCATTATTTCATATAGAACTAATAACTGCATATATTTGATGATTAAACGTATGCAGAATTATTATACTGAATTTATTACATTTATGTAATAAATTCAGTATAATAAAAATTAATAAATTTATCCTAAAATTGAAAATTTCTCCCTCAAAGTATACTTTGCTAGAAAAGTATACTTTGCAATTTTGATGAAATCGGCTACTGGTCTACACTGATTGCTGAAAGTGAAGTTTTATGCCTTATATCATGCTATGTGTGCTTTGTTTGACAATGGCGAATATACGACTTGTGTTTTTACAGTCTCTCTCTGTATATACAAGTTGACTGGACATTGCAACGGTATCTACGTGACAACTACACATGTTCAGCTGATATCAGTACGAGACTTAAGATGGTATAAAATAATATAAAAAAAAATCCCTTGACGCACCCTGTGAAACTTTCCAAAGCATGTACCGGCGGTAATCTCAAACTTGAATACCAAGCCGTTTCAGTGGTTGAGGGCGAGCTATGCTCAGACTCCGCTAATAAAACAGCTTGATTTCGAGTACAGATCTGATGACAGAAAGTATTATACACATGTTCATGAATTCACAAGTTCACTGTGAGCACAAAACAACAGACATGTAGTATCACATGAATGACATAAACATCATCAGTCACCCTTTCAAGGTGTATGATCACGTGGTACAACAAGTACTGAAATTTCCAGAATCCATCTGATTCAAAGTACGTATTTTATAGTGTCCTTATTACGTAACGGATTTTTATGAAATATGGCGCTGCATTGTGGTGGTCTCTGTATTTTCGCCCAAACTTCTGTCGTTTTTGCGAAGAATCGATTTCCGTGTCTCAGACACGGAAATCGATTCTTCGCAAAAACGACACAAGTCTGTGCCAAACTCCATGGACCACCAAATGCAGCTCATGAAGATGCGTTTGCTGCGCCATATTTCATCAAAATTCGTTGCATATTACGGAAAATATCAAATAATACTTACTTTGGAGTGGGCCACGTTGTTGTTGTTGTAACCACGTGATCATGCACCTTGCCTTTGATACATGAACCATCACGGTTTGACCACACATCGTACAATCCTCCTCAAAACAGATCTTACAAACAGGGAAATGGCCAAACTACCAGGCAGCACAGGTGAAGTTGTACCTCGCAAATTAAATAGTCACCTGTTTTGTAACCATGTAGAACGAGATGGATTGATTGTGGTGATTGTTTGTTTGTTTGTTTGTTTTAACGGCCTATCAACAGCTAAGGTCATTTAAGGCCGGACCAACGGGTTCGATCCCTTATTCAACCTGCTGCATTGGGTGTAATAGGATTAGGAATAATCGTATTACTCATACAAGGGGTATAACCAGATTAAACCCTCGCATACAAGAATGCCAAAGACGTACCCCGAGGGCCAAACCAGGTCTCCTGTGGGGATTCCGGTAAGGATGAATCCCAATCGTTAAAATATCCGCCAAACGAATTAGGAGTATATGCTTTATTTCTCTCTGTAAATATGTCTTGAAATTTCATTAGAATTGTGTCCTCCGGACACAATTCTAATGAAATTCCAAGACATATTCATGACATTTATAAGGAGAAATAAAAGAAAATATAAGGAATTGTCATCTGCTATTTTTGAACTATTTATAGCCCACAAATTTCCCAGCATGCAAAGAGCTAAATTACCCATCGTATGCTCCCACCTGCCACCAACAAGTAGAATGATTGGCGTCTACAACGGTTACGAACGCTTGGCTATAAAACTTCACAAGTGCCGACTGGTATGGGCCAGGAATACAACAATCGCTAAAAGCTAACACGATGCCAGAGGCAGATCACCAGGCAAAGGTTCCACAGACAAGGATAATGATTGGCTTGTCTGCGAAGGAATGGCAGCATCGACCAGACTCCAGGTAACACTTGCATTGATAGTGACCTGGGTAGGTGATTATAAAACTTCTGAGCACGTTCTCCATTCTCATGATAAAAATCATGAAGTTTGATTGGTCGAGCAAGGCTGTGCCCAGCCTCGTCCAATCAAACTGCACGATTAAGAGGACAAAGTAGAAGAATGTGCTCAGAATGTTATAAGCACAGGCCCTGATCTCTAGTTTTATTCATGCTAGAACTAATGTATTCAACCACAAAACGTGTAAAAGTAAATCACCAATATGTCCAATAAGTTTATTAATAAATACGTGAATATCGGACTAACACATTTTCTGAAATTCCATTATATATATCCGTTAACCACTACATTTTGTACAACTTATGTTGCGCAACGGTGTTCTAGAAACAATCTGAAACAAAATTATAACAAAACCATAGTCTAATGAACTATTGATATAACTCTTTGCTCCTTAACCCTCACTACGCGGGTAACGAAAATTGTCGTCTGCTGTTTTTCATTTTTCCCTTAATTCTTAACAAAAAACTGGTTTTGACAGCACATGAGAATCGTCTCCAGTGGAGACGATTCTCATGCACTGTCAAAACAGGTTTTCATCGAGAAATATTGAAAATAAAACATTTCTAGCAGACGACAAAATTTAATTCAGCATAGTAAGGGTTAATGATGTAATGCTCTGCTACTTCACTATGTGAAGGATTTGTTTGTTTGTTGGGGTTTAACGGCCTATAAACAGCTAAGGTCATTTAAGGCCGGGTCAATGGGTTTAGTACTAAATCCCATATATTACCTGTACACGTACATGTGAAGGAATAAAACTGAGCTAGCATCAGCTTACTGTTCACTTTACTCCAAATGTTCACCTGGAATCTTGTTGATCCGCCAAACACCCCACATCCCCACGAGAACATCACAGTACAAATGATTAATGGGAAGAAGAAACATGCAACGTTACATTTACAACAGAATCCCTCACTAGACACAATCTCAAAAAATCTCACCTCATACCTATATAAATTTCAGAATGAAAATCTTGTATACTGATTTGCTGCTGGAATGACTAACCGGAGAAAAAAAAAAAAGTTTGGCTTTCGATGTACTTGACTATACAGGGATTCCGCTGGGGAAAATGAAAAAATTGGCACTTAAAAAAATTGGTGATAAAAAATTACAATTTTAGAAAAAAAAAATCAAAAATATTTTTTTTCTTTTTTTTTCTTCCCAAAATTGTATTTTTTTTTGCCAATTGTTTATTTTTATCGCCAATTGCGAAAGTGGCGATCGCCAGCAGAATCCCCGACTATATTAACACTGTTTGTAAAAATTGGTTGAATGTTTCCTTGCTCAAATCACATACAGCTTTCTACAGAGCCCAGCATTTTTTTTTATTAATTAGTTCCCACAAAATAACAATTTGTTCCCTCAAATTAATAATTTGTTCCCACAAAATGACAATTTGTTCCCTCGAATTAAGAATTGTTATTTTGTGGAAACAAATTGTTAAATTGAGGGAACAAATTGTTAATTGAGGGAACGAATTGTTAAATTGAGGCAACATATTGTTATTTCATGGGAACAAATTAATTAAAAAAAAAGAATTCTACGTTGCCTGCGGGGCTCCGTAGCTTTCCATAACTAAAACATTAATATAATATCCATGCAGCTATGTACAGTGAACACAATGATAATGTGATCAATTCAGATTTAGGCATCAGTTATAGGCACCATCGGCATTTCATTAGCCGCCATGAGTAACTACCATTCTGATAGAATCACAAAACTGTCATAGAATTGTGAGTAACTATCATTCTATAGAGCAATACGGGCCATGATCCAACAAAATGAGGCTAATGAACCGTTTTTAATCTTATCACGGGCACAAGCATGCAGCCTGATAGCATTAACCCTTACGATGCTGAATTAAATTTCATAAATTGTTACATGTATTTTCCAT
Organism: Conchocele bisecta; assembly: GCA_029237695.1. Taxonomy (NCBI): domain Eukaryota; kingdom Metazoa; phylum Mollusca; class Bivalvia; order Lucinida; family Thyasiridae; genus Conchocele; species Conchocele bisecta. The sequence continues at coordinate 72,070,502 of CM055270.1, read as the reverse complement.
TTTTACTCATCACAAACATTTTTTTGGTGTGAATAAACTGTTAACAAGAAGGGGCCCGTTTCACTAAACTTTGTACGACTGAAATGTTCATAAGTGCAAAATTATGATAGTCTGTAAATTTCACATTAACAATGTTTTCCTGTAAACAATTATTGGATTTACCGTACAGAGCATAGACTGCATATGCAGCCTATGCTCAATAAATGTAAATCCAATAGTTGTTTACAAGAAAACATTGTTAATGTTAAATGTACAGATTCATAATTTTGTACATACAAATATTTTAGTTTATTGAAACTGCGCCCAAGACGGTCTGTGCCTACATGTGTCACCAAGGCAACAATAGCAAGTCCAATTTTGTTGGATTGTGGCCAGAATAACAGCGGTTATAAAATGCTTCTGTAAGAAACAGGTGGGATAAACAAATGCACATCGATAAGAAAATGGCGTATACAGATCGATGCTGCTCTCCGCCAGAAAGTGAGAAATATTCGGGCAAGTCAAACTACCGTAATAACCCTAAAGATTCGGACACCATTTGTGGAAAAACAAATTGTTTTGATTTATATATTGGTATATAACGGCTTATTAACAGCTACGGTCATTAAAAGCCGGGCCAAAAGGTTCGATCCTGCATTTAACCTGCTGCATTGGTGGGGAAATCCCATAACGGAATATTTACAAAAAAAAATGTTTTTATATATTCAGCCCTGAAATTAGAATAACACGACCTGGTGCCAGGTCCATACCAAACCAGTCACTCGGCTCATTCCGAAACCAAACTGGAGAAATGGGGCTTATGGGACGTGTGACCAGTGTGTTTGTTTGTTTGTTTATTAGCTACGGTCATGTAAGGCCGGGCAAACGGGTTCAATCCCACTTTAACCTGCTGCCTTGAGGGGAAAATCCCAAAATCAGAACGGAATATTTACATCGAGAACAAATATATTCAGCCCAGAAATTAGAATAACCGGACCTGGTGGCAGGTCCATACCACACCAAAGTCACTTGGCCCCTTCCCCTAAAATAGGATTACGAATATCGTAATACTCACATAAGGGTTATAACTAGATTCAACTGTTACATACAAAATGCCAAAGAGGTATGTGAGGGCCAAACCAGGGGCCCGTTTCACTAAACTTCTTACAACTAAATTGTTCGTATGTAAGTGCAAATTTAAGATCGTCTGTAAATTTCAATTGATGGATTTTCATTTATTGAGCATAGGCTGCATATGCAGCCTATGCTCAATAAATGTAAATCCAATAATTATTTACAAGAAAACAATGTTAATGTGAAATTTACAGACTCATAATTTTGCACTTACGAACATTTTAGTCGTACGAAGTTTAGTGAAATGGCACCCAGGTCTCCAGTCGGGATTCCGGTAAGGATGAACCCCGATCGTTAAATTACCCATCGCGTGCTCCCACCTGCCACCCGACCAGTGTGGCTCATGATCAAAAGCACACTCCTGTAGCCAGATAGTGATCTATATTGCATGTTAGAAGCGCGACGTGCGTTTCATTGATGGAATTTCAAACAGTGCAGATCCTGATCAGACTGTGCGGATGCACAGGCTGGTCTGGATCTACACTGGTCGCAAATCCCAAAAGCCCCATTTCTCCAATCACAGCAACATTTGACGATGACAGCAGCTGTTGACGCGACCAGAATAACCAGTGATTTCAAACATCATGTTTTGTGGCATAATAATGCAACGACATCAGAAAACTGCATAGCCATGGAGATTTTATTAGACACGATAGGAATCACAAGAGGTTTGACAGTTAGGTAAAACAACCCAGAATATTTCCGGCTTTCGGACTTCGACATTACAGACAAAAACATGTAAATATATATGCTACCTGGAAAACGATTCAACAGTGATATTGAGATCCACTCCACGCGGTGGGGCCAACATGCATATAAACTATGTGAAACTTCTTTCAACGTTGTATGAATAACATGATAATTACGAATGTAATTATACCGGTATTGCACATTTCAATAAATAATGGTATGCGACAACAATCAATGTAGTTGCAGGGACATAATACTTGTAATTCGGAATTCATTACCCTGAACTATCAACCCCTTTCAAGCTGAAGACACATAATTGTTCGACTGACAACATTACGTTTTTTTCCTTTTACCAGAGCAATTGCTCTGGTCGTTTCTCCGCAGAACTATATGTTGTTGCCACTCAGTTCGGTTCAAACGAGTGGGAACAATATATACTTTAATTGACAACTTTGTACAACTAAAATGTTTGTAAGTGCAAATTTAGGATCGTCTGGAAATTTCAATTGATGGATTTACATTTATTGAGCATAGGCTGCATATATATGCAGCCTATGCTCAATATATGTAAATCCAATAATTGTTTACAAGAAAACGTTGTTAATGTGAAATTTACAGACTTAATCTGCACTTACGAACATTTTACTCGTACAAAGTTTAGTGAAACGGCCTCAGATTCCCGCATGAGAAGGGTTAACATACAGGTACAACTATTGATGATCACATGGAGAACAAGTGTCATTAACGGCCGTATCGCAGGCTAATGAAAGGTGACTCCTGAACCACGCCTCGACACTGGCAGTAAGCAGGGATTCCGCTGGCGATCCGCCACTTTCGCAATTGGCGATAAAAATAAACAATTGGCAATAAAAAAAATTACAATTTTCGAGAAAAAAAAGTGGCGATTTTTTTATTTTCCCCAGCTGAATGAATCCCTGGTAAGTCAATGGAATGGACATTAATGGCACAGTACTAAACATTACTATTAAAAATGTACTTTCAAAGTGGATTGTTGCTGTAATTGAAGGTCAGCGGAAGAAGGGTGCCAAGTCCTTATACAGACTTAGCCACTTTCTTCCATGACCCCTGAAATTATAAATGTATGTGAAAATTTGTGTACGGAATGATTCATACGTGTGATGTCATAAATTATGGAGAGATCAATATTATTAGCTATTTACATTCCAACTGTGAATGATGATAATGGATCATTAAGTTAATGAATGAATGTTTTTTTACCAGTAGTTTCGTCGGTAACACTTTCAACATTACAGACCATACAGCTAATATTTGCAAACACTGTAGATCCAGATGAGCCGACTTGAAATGAGCTGTTTCTTCAGGATCTGCAGTATTTGTCATTATTTTCAGATTTTGAAACAATACCCATTTTTGATTATTAATAAATGGAATAGTTTAAAATTAACATGGAACAGACTACGACACGATATATATGTAGGAGTGAAAGGGTTAATTACATTGGTGAACATAAAGCAGAGCGGAAGATGGAAGTTGTATATTATAGGAATGAATGGCCTTTTTGTGGAATTTATCGGGGTATAAACTTGGAAAAGTCGCGGGAATACTGGACGAAGGCCGGAAGGCCTCGTCCAGTATTCCCGCGACTTTTCCAAGTTTATATGACCGATAAATTCAACAAAAAGACCATTCATTCCTTATAAGTTCAGCATTTGAAATAAATTCATCAAGAAAATGTGTTTATTTTCCGTTTTCTTAAGAATTATTTTAACTGCGCCTCACAGTTACGGAAAGTAGTTAAATATTCAGCCCTGAAATTGGAATAACCTGACCATGATTTCCAATGGAAGTGATTCTAAAATGCTGCCAAGCTTTCACCGAGTTTGTTTACTGGTGTTTAACGGTCTATCAACACCTAAGGTCATGTAAGGCCGGGCAAGCGGGTTCAATCCCGTTTTAACCTGCTGCATTTGGGGGAAAATCCCAAAATCAGAACAGAATATTTACATAGAATTTTTGTTTATATTTAGTCCTGAAATTGGAATAACATGACCTGGTGCCAGGTCCATACCGCACCAAAGCCACTTGGTCCCTTCCCCTAAAATACGATTACGAATAATCATAATACTCACATCAGGGGTATAACCAGATTAAACGCTCACATACAAGAAAGCCAAAGACGTATGCGAGACTCAAACCATGTCTCCGGTCGGGATTCCGGTAAGGATGGACATCTGTGACACCTCGTGCATACTGATATGTATCTACACGGTTTGTTAACAGCACAACAGGTGTACCAGTGACTGAACGGCAGGCTGAATTGGCCAGCCATAAGATGCATTTCTCAAGTCTCAGTAAAACTGCTGTTGAATTTTGTAATTTACTTTTTCGAATGTAGATAAACAGATGCAAACGACAAAAACTTGTTGTTTTTTTTTCGTTTTTTTGATAAAGGACTTGTGCAGAAACGTTGGAAAAGTGGGATCCTGGGGCCCGTTTCACTAAACTTCTTACGACTAAAATGTTCGTAAGTGCAAATTTAAGATCGTCTGTAAATTTCAATTTATGGATTTACATTTATTGAGCATATGCTGCATATGCAGCCTATGCTCAATAAATGTAAATCCAATAATTTTTTACAAGAAAACATTGTTAATGTGAAATTTACAGACTATCATAATTTTTCACTTACGAACATTTTAGTAGTACGAAGTTTAGTGAAACGGCCCCCTGGTTTTTGCAGAATTGTTGAACATATTGTATTATTGCAGAAATATTGATTTTTTTCTGACAGATATAATGTGAAAATGCAACTGCTGTTTCAATTAATTAACCCTTTCACCCCTAAGGAACTGGAATGGAATTTGATATATTATTTTTCAACATATCCAATCATCATCACAAAATTATTTTCAGACTAGTCCATTTATGAAAAGGGGGGTGTTTTTTTCTCAAAAATATGAAAATTACTTGCCAAAAAGTGCAGATCCTGACACGAGCCGTCTCATCTGGATCTACACTGTTTGCCAATACCACTATACAGGCCTGCGCTGTCAAAAGGGTGAAGAATCATTATTTATTACCTAAAAACACGTGTTTAAAGAAGTTTCACAACAAAAAAACTAATATGATAAATACTAGATAGAAATCATGCACACGTATAAATATTTGATTCCAGGAATATCTGTGATGAATATCTACAATTCTGTATCAATCACTGTACATGATTTCACGGCCTATACGGCCAATGTCCATAGCTATACCATATACATGTGCATGTAACAACAGAACACAATATCTAAGCGACAACCAAACAAGCGTTTCAACACATCCCAGGCAAACACGTACAACTTAATTCTGCTCCCCAACACAAATGCTAAAAAGCTCTATGTAACACATCTTCAAATTTAGTTCAGTTTTCTTTTCTCAGCCATTATAAATTGTGCTTGCTGTATGGTAACCTTTCCCAATATACAACGAAAAGCAATTCTTTCATTATTTTCCAGCTATTTCATCAAAAACATTAAATTTAAGATTTACACCAGTGGAATATTTGCGACAGTACACAAAATCACTTCATTTAGAAGTACAGTGGAACCTCTCTAAACCGGACACCCTGGGGGTCCCCCAGGGTGTCCGCTTTAGAGAGGTTCCGCTGTAGATTAGACCTTTGAATATGTCGATGCATGCGGGTGTTCTTTGTGAACTTGAACATACATTATCATCAGCGATATGTGACAATGAATCCCATAAAACTAAGGATACAGAGACTGCCCGCGTGCCCGGTATAGAGGTTCGACTGTACCCAAGTCACACAGGAAAAGGCACAGTGACAAATGGGTGGGTGGAACACACAAAACAGCCACCCTAGCACACAGTGTCAGTTTATGTTACATATAAGGTCAGCTAAGGATCGCAATAACAATGTATTTGGATACCATTTGTTTTCGGAGACCACTATTTAACCCATTTCAGTCTAAGGATACAATAATTTTTATTGGAAAAATCTCTTTTGTTTATTTCTCCATAAAGGTATATGTTGTTACCACTCATTTGAACCGTCTCATCGAGACGGTTCAAATGAGTGGTAACAACATATACTTTCGAGATGAAATGAAGAAAATAGGATTTTCCCCCCTAAAAAGTTTCATACTACTATAAGTGTATCCCGTCTTTAATTGGTTAATAGGGGAGGGGTTTACCAAAACAAATAGTGTCCGAAGGCTTACGGTTATTACGGTACATAACTTGGCATGACAAAAGTATAAGTATTGTTACAATAACGATGTGTACTTAGTAGTATATCCATGACTATATATGCATCCGGAATAAGTTTGCTTGTTTGTTTATTGGTGTTTAATGGCCTATCAACAGCTACGGTCATGTAAGGCAGGGAAAACAGGTCTGATCCCGTTTCAACCTGCTGCATTGGGGGGAAAATCCCAAAATCAGAACGGAATATTTAAATAGAGAATAAATATATGCAGCCCTGAAATTAGAATAACGAATCAGATTAAGCTTTTAGTGTATCAAAACTAGACATATTTTGTATGCTAGAGAATCTTAACATGTCTATATGTTTAACCCTTTCACCCCTAAGTAACTGGAATGGATTATCATCATATGTAAATTTTGCAACCAATCCAATCGTCACAAAATGATTTTCAGACTAGTCCATTTATGAAAAGGGAGGGAGGGTTGTTCTCACAAAGTACTTGCAAAAAGTGCAGATTCTGATGAGACGGCTCGTCACGAGCCGGCTCATCTTGATCTGCACTGCTTGCCAATACCACTATACAGGTCTGTAGTGTTGAAAGGATTAACAAACTTTCTGAATAATTACTTGCGTATTTAATGTGTTGAGTATTGGAATGTCTTACACTGTGCCATGAAACCGACAACCCTACAGTTATTATTAGCATTAAATATGTGACAAGGCAAATCAACTTGGAATCAAGACAACCAGGGCTCCAGATAAGCTTTGTGTCTAAAGCGTACTATACCCCCTGATTTCAAAATCATTGCGTATTTTACTTTTACAAATGGATTATAGATTTTTTCTTTACTGCGTAGGGAACAAATGATAAATCACAACGGAATATATATCAAACAGCCATATTCAAATTTTAAGTACCGTAATTACCCTAAATATTCGGACACAAAAACCAATTGTTATAAGTGTCAAACATTCATCAAGTTGATTATGTTGTCCAATGAGGCCTCCGAAGCATTCTGTGAAAATGGCAAATAGTGCAGACCCTGATCAGACTGCTCCTTCAGGAGCAGGCTGGTCTGGGTCTACACTGTTTGCTCACATATTGGTGTCCGAATATTTAGGGTAATTACGGTACATACCGAGTTATGTTTAATACAAATATAAGTCAACAACAGTAGCAACACCACTATTAAAGATACACATTCCAGACCACATTAGCACATTATTAGCCAGTAGCACAGAGAGTAGTAACAATGTCGTAGCTTCAGTAAGTGATGGTGATGAAACTTCTGCAGATGCGAAAATGTACCACTCCAAATGGTATATTTTCACACGTTAAGGATTAATGAATACATGTTTTACGGCCCAAAAACAATCACGAATCAAATGAATTGTCAATGAATGGTAAACACAATTGATGGCATCGTGAATCGTCATGAAACATGGCACAGGATACGTAGCAGTAGCAGGGATTCCGCTGGCGATCGCCACTTTCGCAATTGGTGATAAAAATAAACAATTGACGATAAAAAATGACAATTTTCGAAAAAAAATGAAGAAAAAAAAAATGCCAAAATTGTAATTTTTTATCGCCAATTGTTTATTTTTTTTGAAGTGGCGATTTTTTTTTCCAGCGGAATCCCTGCAGTAGTGTACATGTCAAAATGCGGGATATTGCAACATTTGCGACCCGGGGCCGTTTCACTAAACTTTGTACAACTAAAGTATTCATAAGTGAAAACTTATGATAGTCTGTAAATTTCACATTAACAATGTTTTCTTGGAAACAATTATTGGATTTACATTTATTGAGCATAGGCTGCATATGCAGCCTATGCTCAATAAATGTAAATTCATCGATTGAAAAAATTAACATTACTTAATTATATAGTCGAACTAAGTATCATAACCAGCCATATTCCACGCAAATATCAACAAACCAGTTCCATTCATATTGAAATGCATCTACAAGTAACTGCCACTACGGAATACAGTTCAATACACTATACACGTTTGTTTGTTTATGTATTGGTGTTTGACGGCCTATCAACAGCTATGCATCAATACTTTTGGTTTGTTCATGATTCAATGATATGCACGACACACTGAGATCATTATTCTTCGCTACACGAGATACATATACTAATCTGGGTGGATTGAAAGTACTGTACAGAAATCAGTGCAAAAACATACGCAATTTGGAATCTGTAACCAGACATTATGGTAGGATTTGATTTCATTGTGTTTAACGGCCTGTTAACAGCTAAGTTTGTTCGTTTGTTTATTGGTGTTTAACGGCCTATCAATAGCTAGGGTCATGTAAGGCCGGGCCAACGGGTTCGATCCCATTTTAACCTGTTGCATTAGGGGGAAAAATCCCAAAATCAGAACGGAATATTTACATAAGAGAAAAAAAAAGAATATATATATAGCCCTGAAATTAGAATAACCTGACCTGGTGCCAGGTCCATACCACACCATGTCACTTGGCCCCTTCCCCTAAAATAGGATTACGAATAATCGTAATACTCACATAAGGGGTATAACCAGATTCAACTGTCACATACAAAATGCCAAAGACGTATGTGAGGGCCAAACCAGGTCTCCAGTCGGAATTCCGGTAAGGATGAAACCCGATCGTTAAATTACCCATCTCAACAGCTAAGGTCATTTTAGTGCAGGTTAACGGGGTCGAATCCCATGTGTTATCTGTTGTGAGTGGGGGTAAATCCCGAAATCAGAACTCAACTGAATATTTATTAAAAAATATATTCAGCCCTGAAATTAGAATAACCTGGATCTATGGATGCAATACTTTTTATTAAAAAAAATCTGATTATTTCTCCATAAAGGTATATGTTGTTATCACTCACACTCGTCAAATATTTTACTTTTATTTTTGTTAATACTCAATGAATGTAATGTGACCACTCATTTGAACCGCCTCGATGAGTCGGTTCAAATGGTGGTTGCGACAGATACTTCTGAGTGCATTGAAAATATTTATAATTTTCCGCAAACATAATGGCGTATCCTCAGCATGAAAAGGGTTAAAACATTTAAATGGCGTGAAACAATGTACAGGCCAGTACACAAGATGGTCTGCATGAGAAAAAAACATGAAATTGAATGATCGAGAAAGCGGAAAGTACTATAAACTAATAATGGTTACAAACACCAAGTTGTTGAACATCTTATCAAACATGTATTTCTGCAAGCCTCATTGCTGGTCAGATGTCAACATTATCGCAACCGACACTGGTGGAAAAATCTCTGTACATTGGTGTAAAAATCATATCATTTTCAACAATACTCGCAGATGCGATAATGCAAATATTCACATTATGGCGTTGACTATTGCCTATATGCCAAGACATGTATACACAAGATAAATATATATCGCTGGTTTGAGACCCGTAATCGTTTCAAGCCGAAGACAATTGATATGGTAGTCACTGTTAGATATACATATACAATGCCCAAACCAGGGCCCTTTGTAAATACACGAGATCATTCACCGTCTCAGTCACCTTTACAATGCTCAACTGTCTTTTTTTGCTCTGTATTTTTCGCGTTTCTCTCTGGAAACAGGTTTTGACAGCGCAGCCAAAGCATGTTGTCGTGAAATAAAAGTTTCAGAGCCGCAGATAAGTATTGTATCTAAAGAGTATTATAGTCCCAGATTTCAAATTCAATGCGTATTTTACTTTTACAAATGCATTATTGATTTTCTTCCTTATTAAATAGAGAGCTCTGGTTACACAATGACCAAATGTGGGCTATGGTTGTGATGCCATTGCCATAACAATTGGCTGAATGACAAATAGCGCAGGCCTTGATCAGAGACTGAAGATGAGCAGCCGGAGTGATCTCGGACTAAAATAGTCCAAGGTGTGGTTTGATGTTTGTTGGGGTTTAACGGCCTATCAACAGCTAAATCAAAATAAAATATATTCAGCCCTGAAATCAGAATAATCCTGATCTGATGCCTGGTCCTCACCACACCAGAATCACTTGGCCCCCTCCCAAAAGAAGTAGGATCAGTAATAATCTTACTACTTTTATAATGGGCAATAACCCAAGTCAACTCCCACGTAACAAGAGCCAAAGATAAAAAACGTACCCGAGGGCCAAACCAGGCAAATCATGATTCCTATAAGGAGGAATTTCTACCGTTAATTTACGCTGTCACGTTCGCCCGGCCAACCACTCACTCTGTTGTTTGAACCATTTTTTTGCCAGCCAAAGGTGAAAGCATACAGATTCAGACACCTGCATTTACAAAGGCCCCATATCTGATTGACGAGTTATCACAAATGACATGCAATGGTAAGTCGTGGTATTAAGTTGGTAGCTGCCAAGCCAACATATAAAACGCAAATAAAATGTATAAAACACAAATACACATTAGAATGAAGATGGTAAAAACATGTGTACATGTAATTCCGAAGAAAGAAAAAAACATCTGAAAATCAACACAAACGGTGCAGATCCTGATAAGATCAGCCGATTTCACCAACATTGCAAAGTATACTTTACTAGCAAAGTATACTTTGAGGGAGTAATCATTTATTTTTCATGAAATGCATTATTTCATATAGAACTAACAACTGCATATATTTCATGATTAAAAGTGTGCAGAATTATTATACTGAATTTATTACATTATCACAGCCAAATTGGCTGTGATAATGTAATAAATTCAGTATAATAAAAATTAATAAATTTATCATAAAATTGAAAATTTCTCCCTCAAAGTATACTTTGCTAATAAAGTATACTTTGCAATGTTGATGAAATGGGCTACTGGATCTACACTGTTTGCAAATAGTAGCACTGCAGTCTGTGATGTTGTAAGTTTTACAGTTTTAATTATATGAAATGTTGTTTCCAATACAATGTTGCTTTTTACTGGTTCCTTGTAAAATAAGACATTGAAATCACTATTCGAGTATGCAATATGTATTTAGATGTTTTTGCCTATAGATGTAAATAACAAAACAAGTGTAATATTTTCAGTGAAATATACGAGACATGCTATGCAATTTTGTACCCAAGAACACATGCGGATTTTCATGAAATACATTTGCAAAACCTGTCATATTTTCTGTAAATGAAGTCATAAGATGACGAAAAATTGTAAATTTTGTAAATATTATTCACGAGATATTGCATATGTTCTTATGTACAGGATCACATGGCATGTCTCATTGTACGTAGGCTACGTTGAAGCCAAACTGACTACAATAAATGCATGCCCAATTTTCAAATGAGTTAGTAGTTATGGTTTGAATGAAAGTGAACGTAAAACACTATAAGCACTATTCTCAACTCAACATCGTAACAAAAGCGCAAGTGAAGTCAAACTCCTCCAAAGCCTTAATCAAGCCAATTATTTGAACAGTCATGATTATTATTTACAATGTGCCATGATAAAAAGAGGCTTATGTTGTCTTTGACAGCACAGCTTGACAGTCTAAGGGGAACTAAGCGAAGGCTAGGGCATTCACGACGAGAATATCAACTGTCCGAGTCTGATGGACAATGGGGGAATTATCAAAACCAGAACTGAATTATTTACATAAAAATATATATTCAGCCCTGAAATTAGAATAACCAGACCTGGTGTCAGGTCCTCACCACACCACACAAGTCACTTAGCCCCACTCCCTAAAAGTAATAGGAGTAGTGGTAATCTTGGTGGAAATGAATAAGCTCCTTTTTCTCATGGCGATTTGCATGCGTTACTATAGCCATGATACTTACAGAAGCAGGGCTGGTAGACCATCACAGCTTGCATTTAAAATGATGGCAATGCAAAATAGTTGCAGCTCATCATGGTTGATCACGGTTACTGTAAATAATCAAGAATCAGGGCCACTGTTTGAGAGACAAGTGTGCAAACATTGTAGACACAAATGTGGCTGTGACCGGAGAATTGGGACTTGTGGGATTATGACCAGTGTAGCTCCTGATTAAATACCACTCCTCTTGCAGGGATTCTGCCGGGGAAAATAAAAAAATCGCCACTTCAAAAAAAACAAAAAAACAATTGGCGATAAACTTTTTAATATTTTTTTCCGAAAATTGTAATTTTTTATCGCCAATTGTTTATTTTTATCGCCAATTGCGAAAGTGGCGATCGCCAACAGAATCCCTGCTCTTGTCGGATAATTATTAACAAGTGCTTGTTAGAGCATGACGGGTGTTTCATCGATGCAATGGCGAACAGTGCAGATCCTGATCAAACTGTGCGGATGCACAGTTTGATCAGGATCTACACTGGTCGCAAAGGCCTATTTCTGCAGTCACAGCCACAAATATCTGAAATACCGGCTGGCTGATTGGAAAATCGACGCATGTCTCGGCTGGATAGCTTATGAGACAGTATCGATAATTTAACAACACCAGTATGAAGGGCATGTTTTGTCAAAATGCAGTATTATCTTCTCACCCAATGGCTCATTTGGGCTACGGCAGAGAGGGCACGCATTATGCGATTAGCACAAACATAGACCAAGGTCCACGATGACAAAAGTTTCAACTTGCGTACTCAAATTTTGATTGGACGAGGATGTTTTCGAGTTCTAATTTGGAGAATGGTCTCGATGATTTCGAGCACGACATTCGAGTACACAATCAGGGGCCAAGGTTGGCTAACACATCTGTGCAGTCTGATCACGGTCTACACAGGCTGCTTGGGAATACACTACGATGCTGTTGGTGTAGACCGTAAACCGAATGAACAAATATACATCTTACACCATATTCGAGCAAAATTTTAAATCAAGCATTCACACTGGCTGAGCCTGCACTGCGGTCAGGCTCAGCCAAACCAATTTCAATCTCAATTCCGAACCTGCTAACAAATGAATGTTTTACGACTATGATCTATGCTGGCTGCGAATGCAAAATCACCTGCCATCTATGACGGATTCCGATTCGTTCCCATCGATATCACATTTCCTCCATAAAATAATATATCTAATTTGGACTAAGCCTCGTAATAATAACAATAAATTATCGCTAATTTGGACTGAGCCTCATCTTCTCCACCTGAGATTGATTAGAATTCTTCACCCAGCGAAACCTGTCCTTAGTCGGAGGCTGTCGGGTCTGTGTAAAACCCGGGTTAAAATTACCACTAACCCCGTTAAAACCAGTACTATTGACAACAAAACCGCCAGCCTTGCCATTGTTCGTGTTTCCTGCCGCGAACCCGACCTGGCTGTTGTGATTATTCTTGTTGTGTGGTTTGTGGAATGGTCGCGAGGCCGCCGCCGTGGAAACCCCGGCAGCCTGGTTGTTGTAGTAGTTATTCTGCTGATTGTTGTGCTGGTAGTTTGACTTCAGGTACTGCTGGTTACTAAGCGCCTTCATTGCCTGGGCCTTGAGCTTGTTGACGCTGGTGCGCGTCATCACGATGTTCGTGTTCATGTTGAGGCGGCGCTGCTGCTGCTCCAGGTGATCTGCGATGTTGATCGTGTGGGCCGTCGTCTCAAGGCTGCCCTCCTTCAACACCGCTAGTTGGCAGAACGAGCCCTGGCTCTCACCGAACCTGTAGTTGGAAGTATGGAGGTCGTGAATCAATTGTCCTTATATGAGACACGCGATGTGATTTTGTATAGAGCTAAGAACATGTGCGATTTTTGTCGTCGAAAGATGATGGAATTTCATAGCAAATGAAATTTTTGTCAACATCCGACAACGTTTACGGACACGATGGTAAATTTTGTAAATAGTACCGGTATTCAACAAATATTGCACATGTTCTTAGGTACAAAAATCACATGGCGTGTCTCATTTGGTTGTTCAAAGTTGTGTCGTGTTTGTGACACATCTTGAGCCCTATAGGTGACAGGTCACGAACGCAGCAAAACAACAAAAATAGGGACAATTTATGCTCTCCCTGAACATGTGGTACAAGTATCAACTGACTTACTTCGCCGTTGTGTCGTGTTGCCGAGACATCCCACAAATGTTTTATATCTGTACAACAGCAAGGTCATACAGACGGGAATGCACATGTATTTGAGGGTGGGTGGCGAGTACCATATGTTCAGCAACAGAGCTCCAGATAAGTTTTGTATTATACCCCCCAGATTTCAAATTCAATGTGTATTTGACTTTTACAATGTATTATTGATTTTATTATGAAATAGGGAACAAATGATAAAAAAAAATCACATTTAAAAATTCACTATTTAAGCTGCAAAAAGCAAACACTGTTTCAGTGTTTTCACGACCTGTACTCAATTTGAAAATACATGTAAATGCGTATTTTCACAGTGCTGCAAGTATTTTGTACTCCCCCTTTTGATAATGAATGCGTATTCTGCTAAAATATACAAGACAGACAGACACTGGATCATTTTCGAGATTCAAAATCACTTGGCCCCTTCCCCTAAAAGTAATAGGATTAGGAATAATCGTTTTACTTATACAAGGGATATAACCCGGTTTAACAATACAAGAATGCCAAAGATATACATGTACCTGAGTAGCCTATTTCACCAACATTGCAAAGTATACTTAAATTTTAGGATAAATTCATTAATTTTTATTATACTGAATTTATTACATTATCACAGCCATTTTGGCTGTGATAATGTAATAAATTCAGTATAATAATTCCGCATACTTTTAATCATCAAATATATGCAGTCGTTAGTTCTATATGACATAATGCATTTCGGGAAAAATAAATGATTACTCCCTCAAAGTATACTTGGCTAGATAAGTATACTTTGCAATTTTGATGAAATCTGCTACTGGTCTTCGTTCGGGATTCTGGACCGGATGGACGAATCCCGATCATTAAATTACCCATCAGATGCTCCCACCTGCACCCACTGATTTTGATCATGAAAATGATGTACAAACTTGGAAATCTGTGGGACATGGACTCGGGTGCACAAGAGATCACATTTCCTAAACATCCAAAAAACTCAATTGGTTGAAGCAACAGAAATGATGGAGTGACAATACTCAATTACTACTGTCTGTTCCACGTTTTTCTGACGACAAACATTTAGCTATTAAACACATTAAATCTAAAAAATATTTAAATGTAAGTACTTTTTCAACAATAACAAACAAGAGGGCTATGATGGCCCTAATTCGCTCACCTGACTCCATGAACACCAGACGAGAATGTGACATTGAGTTCATATGTTTTAAAAAAATTGTGCTATTTTTAGATGGCGGTCATCTTGGATTAAGCGATGACTCTCATTTTACCAAATCTGAAAATGCTTCACCCAAGGATCTGAACTTCCTATGAAGTTTGGCCAGCATCGGCCATGTGGTTCCTGAGAAAAATACGTTCAAAATCTCGAATAAATGGACCTTTTGGTGGCCATCATGGATGACATAATCATCCGATTCCGACAAATATTAATTTGATGTATGACATGAGCATATTCGGTCAAAAATAAAATTTGATCCCAATTTGACCCCACGGGCCACGCCCATTTTTTACCCCGGGGTCACCATTTTCACAACTTTGAAAGAGCATTGAAAATCGATCATTCCTACGAAGATTAGTCAAAATCCGGCTAGCAGTTCATGAGAAGAAGATTTTTTAAGAATTTATGCTATTTTTAAACGGCGGCCATCTTGTATTAGCGATGACCTCCATTTTAACAAATCTGAAAAGGCTTCACACATGGACCATAACTTTTAAGTTTGGCTACCATGGGCCAAGCAGTTCATGTGAAGAATAATTTTGAAATCTCTAATAAAAGAACGACCTTTTAGACATTTTGGTGGCCATCTTGGATAACATAACAATCCGATTTCGACAAAAAATGTACCAGAGTGATCGCCTCATTGATACCTTCAATTTGATATACAACATGACCATATTTGGTCAAAAATAAAATTTGACCCCACGGGCCACGCCCATTTTTGACCCCGGGGTCACCATTTTAACAACTTTGAAAGAGCATTGCACATTGATCATTCCTACCAAGTTTCGTCAAAATCCGGCCAGCGGTTGGTTCATGAGAAGATTTTTTAAGAATTTATGCTATTTTTAGACGGCGGCCATCTTGTATTATCGATGACCTCCATTTTAACAAATCTGAAAAGGCTTCACCCATGGATCATAACTTTTAAATTTGGCTACCATGGGCCAAGCGGTTCATGTGAAGAAGAATTTTGAAATCTCTAATAAAAGAACGACCTTTCGACATTTCGGCGGCCATCTTGGATGACATAACAATCCGATTTCGACAAAAAATTAACCAGAGTGATCGCCTCATTGACACCTTCGATTTGATATATAACATGACCATATTCGGTCAAAAATAAAATTTGACCCCACGGGCCACGCCCATTTTTGACCCCGGGGTCACCATTTTAACAACTTTGAAAGAGCATTGCACATCGATCATTCCTACCAAGTTTCGTCGAAATCCAGCTAGCGGTTCAGGAGAAGATTTTTGAAGAATTTGTGCTATTTTTAGACGGCGGCCATCTTGGATTACGTAATGACGTCATTTTAACAATTTTGTAATCCCCCTACCTAAGGACCATGACCATGAAGTTTGGTGACTATAGGCCCAATGATTACCGAGGAGAAGACGTTTGAAAATGTTCACGGACGACGGACACATTGCGGTAACAATAGCTCACATGAGCTTTGCTCAGGTGAGCTAAAAAGACACCCTCCCCAAAAAAATGAAATTCCATCAAATATTTATTTTATAGCAGAAAAACTATTTTCCTATGGAAATTTAACATGGGAGAAAAATCGATCCACAAATAAAACATTATTTAAAAAAAATCTATTTTTAGCACCCATGTTAAATTCCCATAAGAAAATCATTTTCAGCAATAAAATCAATATTTGATGGAATTTCATCAAATAATTTGTTTGGAGGAGGATGACATACTTAAACAATACTTACATTTAAATATCTTTTAGATTTAATGTGTTTAATTATTATAGTCAAAAGTTTGTCGGCACAAAAACGTGGAACAAGACAGTAATTCCTTAGTAATTCCAAAATTGCAAAGTATACTTATCTAGCAAAGTATACTTTGAGGGAGTAATCATTGATTTTCCCAAAATGCATTATTTCATATAGAACTAACCATTGCACATATTTGATGATTAAAACTATGCAGAGTGAGTGAGTGAGTGAGTGAATAGGGTTTAACGTCCGCTTTTCTGACATAGAGGTACAAGCCTCAGGGAGTCTACACGCAGACGGGTCAACGGGGTCGAGTCCCGTATCCACCTGTCCAAGGGGGGTAAATCCCAACTTCAGAACTCAATATTTACAATCAAAATATATATTCAGTCCTGAAATTAGAACAACCTGATCTGGTGCCAGGCCCTCGCCACACCAGCATCATTTATCCCATCCCCTAAAAGTAATAGGATTAGCGCTAATCTTACTTTTATATATGGGGTATAGCCCGACTCAACTCTCACATACAAGAAAGCCAAAAAAACTATGCAGAATTATTATACTGAATTTATTACATTATCACAGCCAAAATGGCTGTGATAATGTAATAAATTCAGTATAATAAAAATTAATAAATTTATCTTAAAATTGAAAATTTCTCCCTCAAAGTATACTTTGCTAGGAAAGTATACTTTGCAATGTTGGTGAAATAGGCTACTGGAGCACTGCACACAGTCACATACCTGCAGCAAACTTCCTGGGGGTCAACCCACAGGGTGAGCTCCTGGGGCAGATTGAGGTCGATATAGCTGAGTCCGCAGCCACTGGCCGCCTTCTGAAGCACCGGGTCCACAGGCTCTGCGGGGTTGATGCGTATACACCGGTAACCCTGCCCCTTCGTCGGCTTCTCTCGGTACCAGTGATTCTTGAAGCGATCCACCAGAATAGCGGACAGACTGTTTGAAAACTCGTCAAGTTTGTCGCTAGTTAGGCCATCGTTTTGTTTTACCAAGCGGGTCAGGAACACGACCGCTGCAGCAATTTCCTCTCGCATGTCTATTAGTACGGTTCAGTGAGTGAGATGGAGGGGACATGCAAATTCCCTCAGTTTATGCAGTTTAATGCTGTACACGTGTGTAAAACTAACCACGCTTCTGTTGTTCGTTTGCCAGTACAACAACACAATCCCAGCCTGCAAAGAAACAAACAGGGCTCAAGATAAGGAATTAGTAATTGGGTATTGCCACTCCATCATGTCTTAAGCAATTGGGTATTTCAAAATTTGAATTGGGTAAAATAAAAGCACACTACTGTTTACACATCAACAGACAGTAATTGTTGAATAGTTTGCTTCGAAATGAAAACAAGTCTTGGTATTTCATTAGAATTGTCTCCTTGGAGACAATTCTAATGAAATACCAAGATGTGTTTTCTTAGAAAATAAGAGAAATATGCTATATTTGTGATCTGTTTATTGTTTTCTGCTGCATGAAAAAGGTACCATAAAATTTGTATTGCTTTTTCATACTCGCTACTTCTGATTTCAATTGGGGTTTGGCAATTTTAATTGGGTATTTAAGCAAATACATGTAGCTTATCTGGAGCTCTGAAACAAAGAAACATTTGGTTCACCGTTTACAGAGCTCCAGATAAGTTTTGTATTTAAAGAGTATTAAACTCCCATATTTCAAATTCAATGTGCATTTTACTTTTACAAATGTAACGGTATTATTGATTTTCATCCTACTAAATAGGAAAACAAATGATAAAAAATAAAACAAATTTAAAAATTCACTTATTTGAGCTGCAAAAAGCAATCACTGTTATCGCCCCTGATATCAGTATGGACATTTACGTCGATATAAAATGTATAATACATTGTAATGCCAATCAATATGTGGGGTTATGGCGAATGAGCGTTTAATTTGCCAGAAAATGTCTCCGGTGATGTCTCTGATATAAAGAACATTTTGTGTCTACTGAGTGGGCATGTACCTTCTTAAGCAAGAAATTCGTACATTTTCTGTTTAATATACTAAATATTATTTTAAGGACACTTTCTATACCTGATCATCGTTTGATTCAAAGATAATTGCTTTGTAAATGTGATAGTTATGTGAATACTGCCTCATTACTGTATCCTATATGGCACATGGAGTGGCCAAGTCAGCCATCTTTGTGTGTTCCAGCCGTTCACCTGTTCTGCCGTTTGAAAAAGAACTCAAAATGTGAAGTAGAACATAATTATGTTTGTTTGTTTATTGGGTTTAACGGCCAATCAACAGCTAAGGTAATTCAAGGCCGGGTCAATGGGTTTAGTACTAAATCCCATATATTACCTGTACAAGTACAAATGGTCGGTTGGGTGGGGGGGTGGGGGGGGGGGGTAATCCCAAAATCAGAACTGAATATTTACAATAATAACAAAACTATATATTCAGCCCTGAAATCAGAATAATCCTGATCAGATTCCAGGTCCTCGTCACACCAGAATCACTTGGCCCCTCCCAAAAGCAGTAGGATCAGTAATAATCTTACTACTTTTATAATGGGCAATAAACCAATTCAACTCCCAGGTAACTAAAGAGCCAAAGATAACAGGCGCTGTAGGAGAACAGCATAGCTCGACTACGAGGGTTGTCGATGTACACATAGCTTGACAAAGAAGGTGGCTGCGGCCTGCATAAAAACCTTAACCAAGGTCGACTAAAAACATTAACCAAGGGAAACTAGAAATGTGGCCTGTCGGTACACGAATACGCCCACTGGCAGCCAAAGAAAACGAGGCATTTTTGATTATAAGCCATTTAGCCGAGCGTTAAGGTTTCAAACGCATCAAGTCTGTGACCTTGACCCTGGGCATAGTGTGATAATCCATGCATCGGTGTAGAAGATATAGAGCGGAAGGGAATTTCAATAGGTTTGACCTTTGACCTTCAACTATGACCTTGACCTTGGACGTAGGTGCGTGGTTATTGATCGAGACACAACTTCTCATCCTGAGAAACATTTGTGCCAAGGCATTTGATAATCCATGCATCGGTGTAGAAGATATAGAGCGGAAGGGAATTTCAATAGGTTTGACCTTTGACCTTCAACTGTGACCTTGACCTTGGACGTAGGTGCGTGGTTATTGATTGCGACACACCTTCTCATCATGAGAAACATTTGTGCCAAGCCATTTGATAATCCATGCATCGGTGTAGAATATATAGAGCGGAAGGGAATTTCAATAGGTTTGACCTTTGACCTTCAACTGTGACCTTGGACGTCGGTGCGTGGTTAGCAATTTGATAATCCATGCATCAGTGTAGAAGATATAGAGCAGAAGGGAATTTCAATAGGTTTGACCTTTGACCTTCAACTGTGACCTTGGACGTAGGTGCGTGGTTATTGATCGCGACACACCTTCTCATCATGAGAAACATTTGTGCTAAGCCATTTGATAATCCATGCATCGGTGTAGAAGACATAGAGCGGAAGGGAATTTTAATAGGTTTGACCTTTGACCTTCAACAGTGACCTTGACCTCGGACGTAGGTGCGTGGTTATTGATCGCGACACACCTTCTCATCGTGAGAAACATTTGTGCCAAGCCATTTGGGAATTTCAATATTTTTGACCTTTGACCTTCAACTGTGACCTTGGATGTAGGTGCGTGGTTATTGATCGCGACACACCTTCTCATCCTGAGAAACATTTGTGCCAAGGCATTTGATAATCCATGCATCGGTGTAGAAGATATAGAGCGGAAGGGAATTTCAATAGGTTTGACCTTTGACCTTCAACTGTGACCTTGGACGTAGGTGCGTGGTTATTGATTGCGACACACCTTCTCATCATGAGAAACATTTGTGCCAAGCCATTTGATAATCCATGCATCGGTGTAGAAGATATAGAGCGGAAGGGAATTTCAATAGGTTTGACCTTTGACCTTCAACTGTGACCTTGGACGTAGGTGCGTGGTTAGCAATTTGATAATCCATGCATCGGTGTAGAAGATATAGAGCGGAAGGGAATTTCAATAGCTTTGACCTTTGACCTTCAACTGTGACCTTGACCATGGACGTAGGTGCGTGGTTATTGATCGCGACACACCTTCTCATATGATGAGAAACATTTGTGCCAAGCCATTTGATAATCCCATGCATCGGTGTAGAAGATATAGAGCGGAAGGGAATTTCAATAGGTTTGACCTTTGACCTTCAACAGTGACCTTGGACGTAGGTGCGTGGTTTTCCAAGTATGGTTGCTGTAGGCCCAGGAGTATTCCATATACAAGCTTGAGTAAAAACCGTAACCAAGGGGAGATAACTAAGTAATCCAAGGATAAAAGTAGGTCAAGGTCAAATATAGGTCAGGGATTATTGATGTACATCACTAGGAGATGAAGTTGTCCAAGTATGGTTGATGTAGGCCCAGAAGTATTCCATATACAAGCTTGACTATAAACATTAACCAAGTAATTCAAGGTTAAATGTAGGTGAAGTTAAAATAAAGGTCAGGGGTTATTGATGTACATCCCTATGAGAAAAAGTTATCCAAGTATGGTGTATGTATACACAATAGTATTCCATCTACAAGCTTGACTAATAACCTTAACCAAGGTGGAGTAAAAACCTTAACCAAGGGGAATTAAGTAAGTAATTTAAGGTTAAATGTAGGTCAAGGCAAATGTAGGTCAGGGGTTGTTGATGTACATCACTAGGAGATGAAGTTGTCCAAGTATGGTTGGTGTAGGGCCATGAGTATTCCATCTACAAGCTTGAGTAAAAACCTTAACCAAAGAGAATTAAGTAAGTAATTCAAGAGGAAATGTAGGTCAAGGTCAAATATAGATCAGGGGTTATTGATGTACATCACTATGAGAAAAGGTTGTCCAATTATGGTGTCTGTATGCACAATAGTATTCCATGTACAAGCTTGAGTAAAAAGCCTAACCAAGGTCGAGTAAAAACCTTAACCAAGGGGAATTAAGTAAGTAATTCAATGTAGGTCAAGGTCAAATATAGGTCAGGGGTTGTTGATGTACATCACTAGGAGATGAAGTTGTCCAAGTAGTTGGTTGGTAGTGGGCCAGGAGTATTCCATGTACAAGCTTGATTAAAAACGTTAACCAAGGGGAATTAAGTAATTCAAGAGGAAATGTAGGTCAAGGTCAAATATAGATCAGGTGTTGTGATGTACATCACTAGGAGATGAAGTTTTGTCCAGTATGGTGGGTGTAGGGCCAGTAAGTATTCCATATAGAAGGTTGACTAAAAACCTTAACCAAAAGGAATTAAGTAAGTAATTGAAGAGGAAATGTAGGTCAAGGTCAAATATAGATCAGGGGTTATTGATGTACATCACTATGAGAAAAGGTTGTCCAATTATGGTGTCTGTATGCACAATAGTATTCCATGTACAAGCTTGACTAAAAACCTTAACCAAGGTGGACTAAAAACCTTAACCAAGGGGAATTAACCAAGTAATTCAAGAGGAAATGTAGGTAAAGGTCAAATATAGATCAGGGGTTATTGATGTACATCACTAGGAGATGAAGTTGTCCAAGTATGGTGGGTGTAGGGCCAGTAGTATTCCATATACAAGCTTGACTAAAAACCTTAACCAACGACGCCGGGGTGACAACATAAGCTCTACTTATTCTTCGAATAGTCGAGCTAAAAACGTACATGAGGGCCAAACCAGGCAAATCGCGATTCCTATAAGGAGGAACCCATACCGTTAATTTACGCCGTCTCATTCGCCCGACCACCATCCACTGAACATAATTATGATATAATGTAGCTAATCACATGTGGAAAAGCCAGGAGAACGGACGCCTATCAATTATATTACACCAAACTGTAAAATATGTAAGTTTTCTGGACAGGTTTGTACCTGTGTTTATAACAACATGAACAGAAAATCACAGTCATTAGTGCATCATTTTTACCTGGCAAACAGTATAACACATACCCACTACTGTACTCTGGTATTAGCTATGAAATCCAGTGACATGTAAGCAGTTACATGTGTGTGGCTGTATTGTCATTGGTGTCTACTCACCTGCTATGCGACTATATAATATATACTATATATGGCTTTACCTATGGGTAACGTGCACACTAACATAGGCTGTGCATCTGATTGAAAAATGCACACATCAAAATTCATTTTGAGATTGATGGGAGAAATGCTCAGATATCTCGTCTTTTGTATAGTTTGCTGGCATAATAGTTATAGCTTGCCATTGTCATATTTGTCTACTATGTATTGCACCAAGTTTTATTTGGTTTACTGTCAGAGCTCCAGATAAGCTGCGTATTTGCGTAAATACCCAATTAAAATAGCCAAAAACCCAATTGAAATCAGAAGTAGCGAGTATCAAAAAGCAATAAAGATTTTATGGTACCTTTATCATGCTGCAGAAAACAATAAACAGACCACAAATACAGCATATTTTTCTTATTTTCCATGAAAACACATCTTGGTATTTCATTAGAATTGTCTCCAAGGAAACAATTCTAATGAAATGCCAAGATATGTTTTCATTTCGAAGCAAACTACATGTATTCAAGAATTGCTGTCTGTTGATGTGTAAACAGTAGTGTGATTTTATTTTACCCAATTAAAATTTTGAAATACTCAATTACTATGTATGTATCTCGGAACACTTTTCGCAATAGCACGGTTTATATCTCGGCCATTACAATCAAGTCAGCGTATAGCACAATTTCTATTGATATCCCGTAGACCCTAAATCCCTGTAAAATGCACAAAGGTCATTGATGTACAGTCGAGCACCAGTACCTCCAACATCAGTATCTCGATGATTCGCTAAAGTTCCGAATTCTATCCTTATTTGTTTAATATAAATTTCCTCGGCTATCTCGAACATGCCCTATCTCATATATGTTCTCTATCTCGACTGTTCATTCTGTACTCTCCATATAAAAATACGTTAAAAATCATTCGCTATCTCGATCACATAGTAAACACTTGACCAAGATCGATTTGGTTAACACTAATTTTCAAAACCTATTGTCAAACAAAACAAATTCACACCTGCCTCGGGTCCACCTCGATTTATTTGAGTGTTTGACACGATTCATTATTAAAAGCATAGCACGCTGGTCATTTAATCAATTCACTGAGAGTTGCAGTGCTCGATATGGGCGCTCGCCAACGCGAGTGAATTTCATCTTGGGCGAGCAGATTTTACCCGCCGCGTACTTGACACTCACCAAATATTTTCTTTTGGGCGACCACACATATTTTGGAAGATGTTCGTCTTTCTTACCAAAGTCGCAAACATTTGCTGATTCTGACGATTGTAAACAACTCCTGGGTTATTTTTAATAAAAACAATCCTTGACCTTTGTCAAACACGCGTGTTTACATTGCTGATTGGGTAGGCATACTCTTGACTGCGTAAATTATCCAATGAAAATGGTAGATGTTACCCGGTGTTCGAAATCGCACCTTGCTTATTTCGTCCTCATTTGTTTTCGGACCCAATCTCTGCATTCAATTTAATTTCTATAAAAACAACTTGTCGCATGTTAATTAAGCGCAGAAATGCATTGAATGTAGCTGCATAGCAATACTGATTACCTTTCAAATTATCTACGAATCGATACTCTGTCGCGGAATTAATAAACGAAATAGTGACAAAACTATCAAGCGTGATTTTGAAAATGTACGAACCGACTTTGGCGAAATAGGTATAATTTGGAACGTTTGGCTTTGTTCGTCGCGATAATAATGGCGGACGAGGAGAAAGTCGACGACTTGGCTATCGACCTTGAAGCTGTGCCGGCTCCCAAAATTGAGTGGGATTTCATGATGCGAAAGACGAAGGCAGTAAAGAAGAAGGGTAAATGGGCGAAGTAAGTAGTTGTGTATTTTTTTGTTATAAGTGGAACACGTTAAATTACGAAGCCAGAATAGTTGCTCATAAGGTTGTTTTCTCCATGACATAATATCACAGGGTGCAATGTACTCATCCGAGGTATGCCAATTGAACCAGAAAGTGATTGATTGTTTTCGCACTTTCGGTTTCACTTTGGTTTCGAAACCTAGGGCGACCAACTGTCCCGAATTTTCCCGTACTAATTTAAGATGCCCGCCAGCCATGGAGGGGAGGGGGAGGTAATTTTCTAGAATTATTTAGCATGAAAATACTATAGTGTGTTTGTTGGCTTATTGTGGGTAGTGTCTTGTGGGGCTTTTGTATTTTTACTTTTTCGTTTTCTTGTGTTTATTGCGTTCTCTTGGGGATCATACACCGCTGGTCTTGGTGTGTGTTTTCACGCGTTTGAAGGCTCTGCGACCACCACTGTACGCGTGTCATGTATTTGACGACGAGGTGGAGGAGGAGGAAGAGAAGACGGAGGAGGAAATTACTATCAGTGATGAAGAGGATGATGAACATCATGTATAAATGGTTATGGAGGAAAATGTAAATATAAAACATATTAAATTGTACATTTAATTTTATGTCACTCGTCCAGTGTAGATACACCCCTAATCGCATATTTCACTAAATTCAGTCATACTTTTTTTGGGCTACCAAATTGTCATTTGGGCTAGTGAAATATATAGGATTCTAAAAATTTTACTAGCCCAAATATTTTTATTTGGGCTACCATGCCGATTCGGCGAGTGTCAAGCACTGGAGTTGTGACGGCACCTGTAATGTTGGGTAGTTTACTACCATTGGTCATTAGTTAATGGGTTATTAAAATTTGTCAGTAAATTAATTAATAATTATTTTGTGATGGGTAACATTTGATATTTTTTTGCGAAAATATTCGACCATGTCACTTCATTGCTATCTCGAACCTAGTCCTATCTCGACTAAAATACGATCTCCCTTCGACTTCGAGATACTGGTGCTCGACTGTAGTTCATTTTCACACATTTGGATCTATACGTGTAATTAGCAGAAGGTGCCGAAGACGCGAGGTATTGTATGTTGGTAACGACGACCAATTACCAGAAATAACACATAAAAGGCAAACAAATGTAACTTTCATCTAGTTGCGAACGGTAACTCTTTCAATTTACTCCCGTACCATCCATAGCCCGAGTTACGATTCCACTCATAGGATTCCTTGGTAGACTAGCGAATACAATCTGTTCACACTTTAGCAGTTCATTGTGACATATTCAAGGTATTTTCCATCTGAAAAAAATATCGAATCACGTGACACGCAGTGATTTGGTTGGTTACTGTAAACTGATGTCAGTCTCCAGTAACCAACCAAACCAGTCCACTGCGTGCGCGTGATTGAATATTTTGAAAGGGGGCAGTGAGTGAGTGAGCGAGTGAATAGGGTTTAACGTCCGCTTTTCTGACATAGAGGTACAAGCCTCAGGGAGTCTACACGCAGACGGGTCAACGGGGTCGAGTCCCATATCCACCTGTCCAAGGGGGGTAAATCCCAACTTCAGAACTCAATATTTACAATCAAAATATATATTCAGTCCTGAAATTAGAACAACCTGATCTGGTGCCAGGCCCTCGCCACACCAGAATCATTTATCCCATCCCCTAAAAGTAATAGGATTAGCGCTAATCTTACTTTTATATATGGGGCATAGCCCGACTCAACTCTCACATACAAGAAAGGGGGCAGCTAATATTTATTGATAATGAGGAAGTGAATGCGTTTAATTTTAAAAAGCGAATTTAGGATAGCGAGATGCATTTTAGTTCAGTTTACACTTCAAATCTTTGAGATTTATGTTAATGTATTAGCAACTGTAAAATTTATGCAGAAAACCCACCCCAAACAGTGGTTTCGACACGCTGTAACACGTTGCAAAGGTGAGTAAAAAATACGACTTTGTGTGGCATTTTCTGACAATGGTGACAAATGCCAGTTAGTACCTTTCATAATTACATAATCTTCAGACCCGGGCGCATTTTAATTGTTTTGTACATTGTTTATAAAGGTGTTTCATGTATATACATACAATAATTGACCATTCTGGAAGTTGGACTTCGTCCATTTCGCGCACCTGCAGGTTATAATTATCTCAACTCATTTTTGAACGCATTAAACAACTAAATTCCAATTGTTAAATCAAATTTAAATGCAGATTTATATTATATGGTCATTAAAAAATATGTGTATCACAATTTAGTATTTTCGTAGTTCTAAATGTGAAATATTCTGGCATAAAAATGATGTGTTTTAGAGCAAAATGTATATTTTTACCCCCATACATATCGGGTCACGTGACTTAGAATCCAAGACAGCTAGAATCACCTATGTGTTTAACAGCCAAAAGTTTGTCGGCAAAATCCTCTATGGGATTAAATGACGGTGCCTGGTGTGGCATATACCGAGCCGTTCGCATTACTTTCACCTCTACTTTCTCTTTGAAAACCTTGTTGATTTGATTCTAATCGGTTCAATATATCAGTAATTCCTTCAAGATCTCGCGTAATTCTGCTTAAATCACTCCTCCGACTATCCATTTCCTTATCTTCTGCGTAATTTATGGTATTTTCGAGATTATCTTTTTCTGTTGACATTTTTCACACGTGGATCCTCGTTGTGAAAGTGCACACAGGAAGACGCTATATACGCATATTTAGGTGCGCAATACACCACAGAAAACAGTTTGATAACTACCAACAGACAGTAACTTTCGTCAAGCACCCGTGACTGTGGGGACTGGGTGAGGGTATCCATTTTTTAATTACTTTATGGTAGGTTTGTGTATCTGTAATTTCGTAGAGATCCATGGTACCAGATCAAAAACTGATAATAAATATGCTAAGAAATAGATATTTTCATGAGGAAATTCATAATAAACTGATAAAAATATGGTTGGAAAAACAACCGCTGAACAAAAACAAAATCTTGCTCCGATATACCCTCGTTTTATTCAAAGAAATAAGTAACAAAACATTCAAATGAATGATAAAACTATAACACATACTACAAAGAACAATTTAAAACAATATACTGGAGAGAGAAGAGTGTACAAGAAGCGAAATTCGACCTTTTCTTCACTCCAAATTCTTACTTCTGCTTGGTAAAGGTAAAATGTCTGCCACATAAAATGGCGGATGCATCGACCAATCAATTATGGTTGTTTTCGGAATGTTGCCACTACACCATACGACGTCATTTTGCGGGAGTTTTTGTCAACAAGTATCGAACATCAGCTGATTAAGGTTATACGGCCGTATGAACTCTCTCTCTCTCTCTCTCTCTCTCTCTCTCTCTCTCTCTCTCTCTCTCTCTCTCTCTCTCTCACCTGGCTCTATTTATTCCTCAAGGCACGAACCTAAGGCAGGTGGTGGTGTGATATTGACAGGCAGGTCCGTACGCAGGAGTTAATTTAGGGGAGGGGGTGCGTTATCAACGGCGTGAAGGGCTAAACATCTTCTTTGCACATCCACGGAGACCTCGGCATATTAAACCCTTTCATCCCTAAGTAACTGGAATGGATTTTGATATGTTAATTTTGCAACCCAATCCAATCATCACAAAATGATTTTCAGACCAGTCCATTTAAATGAGCATGGGGTGTTTTTGTTCTCAAAATTATGAAAATTACTTGCAAAAAGTGCAGATCCTGATGAGACCGCTCGTCACGAGCGGGCTCATCTGGATCTACACATTTTGCCAATACCACTATACATGCCTAGCTGTGGTGTTGAAAGGGTTAAGGGGATGCGTACGCACCAGTCGCACACCCTCTGCGTATGGGCCTGACAGTATAACTGCACACTTCAGTCACGTTGTTAAGACAGTTACCGTACGGTAGTGACTCTGGATTGATTGTACAATAACAGTAAGTCCTCATTTATGCAAATACACATG
This sequence comes from Conchocele bisecta, assembly GCA_029237695.1. Lineage (NCBI taxonomy): Eukaryota > Metazoa > Mollusca > Bivalvia > Lucinida > Thyasiridae > Conchocele > Conchocele bisecta. The sequence goes on along the minus strand of CM055270.1, from coordinate 72,041,754 downwards.
TATACAATTAACACATGTATACATAGGCAAGGGTATGCACTGCAATATATTTTAGTTGCAGAAACGAAACTCTTCAAAAATGACATATCGTCCGTAGTAGATGGGATGATTTGAAGTGTTACAGTGTATATAGACACATAAGAACATACGAATGCTCACAGCCGGGTCATAGCCCGAGCTGTATTGTTTTTTACTTAGTACACTATCTGGCACAATGATGCTAAGGTTAGAGAATACTAAATGCTGCGAAATCGCAAGGGGTTATACAAAAGTAGTCAAGCATAAAACAATAGTCCGGTTGTTTTGAGGTCACAGATACAGTTTACTTGCACATATTGAATCATTTCTACCCAGTTTCATTTAAGTATCATTTTAGTGTGTTTTTAACACAATTTTCAACATATTTGTAGCATTTAAAAGAAAACACTGAACCTGTTGGTCACGTGATGTAAACACGAAACATGAGTTTCCGTGGACAAATAATCTAAACATATTTGGGGGACATGACGAGGTTGAACATTTTTTCTTAGGATTAAGTGAATCTATTATGTTATTCATGCAGATCCAGTGCAAATACTCTGCAGCCTCAGGTCATGTAGAAGGAGATCCTACAGCATCCATACGAATAGTGAAAATAGGAGAGATCGATTGGCCTTATTGGATGGGATCCGGTTAAATTATATAATACAACTAGTTGGTGTGTTCTAACCTTCTAAGAGACAACATAGGTGAATAGTATACTGTTGAGATCGGAACAAAATAAGCCAAAGCTGATTTTTTTCAGAAAATCATTAGTAATAACATATCAAAACTCCCCATGAATCCCACAGGAGCTTAACCCTTACTACGCTGAAGTAACTGTTGTCGTCTGCTGGAAATGTCTTATTTTTAATATTTCTCGACAAAAACCTGGTTTTGACAGCACATGAGAAACGTTTCAACTGGAGACGATTCTCATGTGCTGTCAAAACCAGTTTTTTGTTAAGAATTAAAGCAGAAATGAAAAACAGCAGACGGCAATTCCGTCAACAGCGTAGGAAGGGTTAATCCAGGAATCTAAATGGCAGCCAAAATGACAAAAATAATAACTAATGCAAACTCCACTAAACAAATCATGAAAAAAATGTTCCGAAGCATATTGAATATAACTAACGAATCCAAAATGGCCGCCAACATAACTTAACAATCTAAACTGAGCAAATGTGTGGAACATTTGGAATACCTATATTCGAATGTAGTATTGAGGTTATTAGGAGACATTCCAACTATACAATATATTTAATATTTATTTTATATATTATGTTGTGTAAAATTATATTCAAGATGGCCGCCACCATATGCGAGAAATGTCGCAAAATGACGAAAATGTGTATATAAAATATATAACATTTACCCTAATTACTATATATGAATTTGTTGTTTGCGCCGTACAGTTAATGCATACTTTATTTATTATATTATACACAATTTTGAGAAATATAACTATAATATATATATACGACAAATCAACGGAAATGGAAAAAAAACTCAGCACTTTATTGTTATTTATGCTTGAAACATGTCTCAAATTGGCAGACTTAACTTTTAAAGAAATCACCAGTGACATTAAGTTATCGTCACGAAACACCCACATTGAAATTATCGATCATAAGTACCTTTGATCTATATCGGTAGCTTAACCCAAAAATGATGGTCCTATAAAAATATTAATTGTAAATAATTTATTTTGAAATCGATGTATTTATGGAAGATGGGCAGCATACTAGTGTGTTTTTTTTCATACGTGAGGTGACAGCATCAGGTATATTATATTATCAGTTGGTAGTACCATTCGCGCGGATAAACGTGATTGATCGATTGACTTTGGAATATCCATTTATTTTACAATATTGCACTCATTAGTCATTATGACCATATTTAGCAAATCAACAATAATTTAACGTACATATACATGCAATATTTACATTCTAATTTCTGTGACATTTCATTTTTCGACATCTGCAGAAACCGGTATAACATATGCATACCACCACCATAGTATTCCCATGTATACTATTCATGTAACCATACACAATTATCGATAAGTGTATCCCTTATCTAGAGCGATGATTGAATCGATTCCATTCATACTGTTGTTTTTTCTTTTGGCTATATACTATGCCGTATTACATGTATCAGATGAACATTTTTCAACTCGTTCTGGTATGCATAACAATGACGTATGACGTTACGGTACATCAAAGAGAAAATAAAATAAGTATAAACATTATGTTACATTAAACTCATGTTTTTGGACCGGTAGAATGCTAGATAGATATATAGATTAATTGTGTTTAACGGACTGTCAACAGCTATGGTTATTTTAGGTACCGATTAACTGGGATAAATCCCGTATTACATCTGTAAAGAGGAATCCCAAAATCACAACTGAATAGTTGCATTAAAGGTACATGCCCACGCAACAGGTTACACTGTACTACTTCTTTTCATGTTCTGTCATGCCTTATATGAGCCATTTGTCGACCCACTAACGAGTTATTTTTAATTACGTTAATTATGTTAATTGGTGTTAAATCGCATTTTATATGCCGCGACCAGAAATGGTATTTTCCGACCTCGTGCTATTTTTACCAATACGCGTCACGTGACACGGTCAATCATATCACATCTTTGACATGCGCAGTGAAGTATCGGAAGTTGAGAAGAAAAATCTCTGTTCGAGTCCAAATCTAAATCTCCACGTAACTCTTTCCATTTGGTGATCTGGTCGCCAATATTAACCACTCTCTCTTTGTGTACTGCCTGTCCCTCAGACATTTCACCTTTTTTTTGGCCGACGCCGTTTCATACAATTTCCGTCCTGGATGTTTCGACATGTGGATATTCTTGTTTACATATTGGGAAGCCTATTGGTGCGCGTAGTATACTGCGCATGCGCACCGCAAGCCGTGATGTGAAAGTCGTCGTCCCCGCACATTATCAAAATAGACTGTTACCACCGCGCGTCGCTAACAGTAAATTGATAATTAATAAATGATTATATTTGTATAGCGGGCACTCGTAATTTTTAGAACTGGTGGAATAGTGACATAATTATACACTTATTTAATTCCTATAAAGAACATTTTGTGCCTACTGCGTGGGCATGTACCTTTAAGAACATATCTATTCAGCCCTAAATTTAGAATATCCGGACTTGTGCCAAGTGCTCAATGCACAAGAGTCACTTAGTCCCAGCCCCAAAACGTAATCGGAGTACACTAATCTTACTACACGTACAATTGGGATAACCGGCTTCAACACTCACATACAAGAAAGCCAAATTGTAACTGAGGGCCAAATCAAGGATATCACGATTCTGGTAAGGATGACCCGCACCGCTACCCCGTCTCATGCTCCCAGCCAACCACACACATCTTGCCAGTTAGTGTAAACATGTTTACACGGACAGGAAACTCTTGTAACGTCGGTTGTCAACATAAAATTGTAAGGGAATGAGAACTGGACAATGTGTCACATACTTCCATACTACTCCTTTATATGGACGTATGTGACACATTGTAGAATCATATACATGAATGACCTTTCCTAGGAGTGTGTACTTATCATATAATGTATGCACTGCTTTGTAATCCATATGCATTACACATACTATATAACTTGTACCATTGCAAACAATTATATATACCTGGTAACCACCCGAGAAGGTCATGTTATCTAACCTTTGATTAGTAGCATATGTTGTGTATTTAAGTTATCAAATATATAAATATCTTAAAATATAAGATCTGACAGTATCATAAAATAAGCTGATACATTGGAAGGTAGGCATAATTGCATACACATACAGGCTTTCCGGCAAAATCACACATTTTCCTCTCAAATAATAATTTATTTTACATGAAATGTATACGTTATGTCTACAATGTACTCGTATGTAAATGTACTTACAGTAAACGGAAACTACTTCTGAAACATTATACACAGTTTGTTACTGATAGATATATTATACAAATTATCAGACTGTGTCAGTCATATTGTAGGCCACATTGAATTAGGTGGATCTTACATATTGTATTACAATGTGAATTATTTATCAAATTTATAGTTAATGTGAATTAATTCCAGAAGAAAGACAGATGCTAAAGTAATTGTCTGTCGAGCCCATCGAGGAAACCGATACATAGTGATCATGGTGACATACATGTATGTACATGTACGTCCGCCCGTGGGATAGTCCGCCCGAAATGTACATTACTTATATCTCACCAATTATAATCAGATTGTGTTATAACGTGTTTTTCACAATTTTTTGTATACAGTATACGTAGATCTGCAACGCTAAGTCGCGTCAACTTTAAACGTCAATGATTATTTTGTTACCATCCATACTTTCATTTCGTAGACCATCCATTCGGCCTTCCTACTCAAGGTCAATTTCAAAATACTTTGCGTTAACGAATTTTGAATTAAACGTTTTAAGTAACATATACATGTACATGTATATCAAACCATATATATATACACCCTGATGTGATCACTAAACACTGGGACTATTAATACACCCTCGGACTAGCAACAGCCTAGGCGGTCTAACCATGCGGCCTTCTGTTATGCATATTGGACAACGTTTTCAAGTTTTTGCGGCCATCTTGGACGCCATATTATTTCAAATATAAAATTATTGATATTGTAATAATAGTAAATGTAATCAATTCATATAATTTGTGTAAATATACGAAAATGTAAATTTTACATATTGTGTTTGTATTCTTGGCAACCATCTTCGAAATTTGAAAGGTTCTAAAACGCGACTCATACTTATTGGAAAGGTTAACATATGCATTGTTGACTGATATGCTGCCACCCTATGTGTGAATATGTTCATTATAGTCACCTTAAAGTGTTTAAAGCTCCAGTGCAATTCATGGGGAGTTTTAATATGTTTGTCCTAATGCTATTTCGCACAGCTTTGGCTTAATTGTTTCCGATCTTTGGCGATTGTATGTCTAATACTTCTAGTATTTGTCTAATAGCAGATTCACAGGTGCTGCACTTCCCGGCGTAACATGTTTTAACGTCGAAATATGCGCCGGATTCCAGGCGAACTCCTTCTCAGCTACATATGGAGGATACTGCATACAAATGTTCATTATAGGAATGAATGGCCTTTTTGTGGAATTTATCAGGGTATAAACTTGGAAAAGTCGCGGGAATACTGGACGAAGGCCGGAAGGCCTCGTCCAGTATTCCCGCGACTTTTCCAAGTGCCGGAAGGCCTCGTCCAGTATTCCCGCGACTTTTCCAAGTTTATACCCCCGATAAATTCCACGAAAATGCCATTAATTCCTTATGATTCCAGCATTTGAAATAAAGTCATCAAGAAAATGTGTTCATTTTCCGTTTTCTTAAGAATTATTTTAACTGCGCCGCACGGTTACGGAAAGTAGTTCGGCATGGGTGTTTACTGGGATATTAATTTTGGACAGAGACTTTCTACGGACCAATCAAATGTTAGGGAATTGTGTAAATATTTTTGTGCTGGAATTATCTAGTAACAGAACTTTGGCTGATCGCATAACACAACTGATTTGGCTGATCACACAACCGCATGCGTTAAACCAGTCATGAAGTCGACATTTCTGAAAATATATTGGCAATCTCAGCTGGCAATCCAGCAGTTTGTACGGCTCAGGCTCAGCCATTAAATCTGCTCATATGAAAACATACTATTCTAGTATTTTGAAATAAAACAATTGACAACTATTGGTTAGGTCCGTGCAATGATGGTGTATGAACCTCATTTTTAACTAACAGTCCATGTGGCTCCTTGGACGCTGCTAACAAAACATGTGGCTGTGACAGGAATAATGGAGCTTATGGGAATTGAGACCAGTGTACTCCTGTCGCCCCATTTCATTAACATTACAAAGTATACTTATCTCGGAAAGTATACTTTGAGGGAGACATTTTCAATATTAGGATACATTTATTAATTTTTATTATACTGAATTTATTACATTATCACAGTCAAAATGGCTGTGATAATGTAATAAATTCAGTATAATAATTCTGCATACTTTTAATCATCAAATATATGCAGTCGTTAGTTCTATATGAAATAATGCATTTCAGGAAAATAAATGATTACTCCCTCAAAGTATACTTTGCTAAACAAAGTATACTTTGCAATGTTGGTGAAATAGGCTACAGGTCAAACAGCACACTCCTGTATAACCTGATAACGATATATCTTTCTTGCTAGAAGCACGATGCTTCTTTCATTTGCGGAATGGCGAACAGTGCAGATCCTGATCAGACTGTGCGGATGCACAGGCTGATCTGGATCTACAGTGGTCGTAAAACACATAAACCCCATTTCTCACAGCTACAAATGACCTTAAAATGTTAACAATCAGCATAGTTCATCCATTGGCGCAGTCTGTTCAGGGTTTCCGTTTTATTTTACATTTTGCATTGTGTACAGTCATGAATATTTATCCCGTCAACACAGTGCGTATGTGCCGTGAAACACGGTGCCGTGAAACATTTTTGATATCCTGTCAATACGACATAATCACTGCGTATGAATATGTGCGGTGGCTGGGGTTATTTTTATTGCATTTTAAATATATTTGTAGGTGTTGACGGGATAAATAGACTAGTAGGTTAGTGCAGTGAATGGGAAAACAATATCTGGCGCGGCACGGAAACGGGATGTGCTCGGCAGAGCCTCGCCCATCCCGTTTCCTAAGCCTTGCCAGATATTGTTTTCCCATTCACGGCACTAACCTACTATTCTCTATATAATGTACTATACCGAGAGTTCGGTCAATGCAATTTAGTTGTTATTTGTTATTGAAGGGTTCAGTGGAAGAAGGGGGCTAAATCCAGATGAGTCTTACTGTCTGTTTCATGAAATCAGCCCAATGTTTACGGCTATATAAATAATGCAAAAAAATATATATTTTTCGCTGATATTAAATTATAGCAAAATTTAAGAATGAGCCTACTTTTTATTTCATGAAAGTTGGTCCAATATTGATTTTATTGCGAATTTTTTTTTCCACATGTTAAATCCCCATATACATCTTCACAGAGTGACGGAAAATGTCTATGGGGATTTAACATGGGGACATTTTTCTAATTTCAGAAATAGTACCGATTTTCAAAATGTAACTTTTGTTTTTCTCATTTTACGAATCTTTTTCAGGTTCTCCACCTCATTGTCCCCCATGTTAAATTCCCATAGAGAACTAATTTTTCGCAATAAAATCAATATTTGACAACATTTAAAGGTACATGCCCACTCAGTAGGGATAACATGTTCTTTATAGGAATTAAATAAGTGTATAAGTGTGTCACTATAGTCTGTTTCACGAAAGCTGCCCAAATTTTACGGCCATATAAGCAATTCAAAAACAAGATTTATTTTGATAATATTAAACTAAAGGAAAATTTAAGACTGAGCCTTGTTTTTATTTCGTCAAATTTGGTCAAATATTGATTTTATTACGAAAAATTGATTTGTCTATTGGAATTTAACATGGGGGAAAAAGGTAGAGGAGTTGTGGGAGGAGTCAAAAAACGAATTTTTTGGGAAATTGACTCCGAAACCTAGCTAGATAGCTTGGAAATGATCTAACTAAGAAAACAAAAGTTAAATTTTCAAAATCGGTCCAGTATTTCTGAAATTCAAAAATGTTCCCATGTTAAATCCCCATAGACATCTTCACTCCGTGAAAATGTCTATGGGGATTTAACATGGGGAAATTTTGTTTTCGCAATAAAATCAATATTTGACCAAAATTTCACGAAATAAAAAGAAGGCTCATTTTTAATTTTTCCTTTAATTTAATATTATCAAAAGAAATATTGTTTTTTAATTGTTTATATAGCCGTAAAATTTGGGCAGCTTTCGTGAAACAGACTAAAAAATCTAAAAAATACAAGTGCCCTCAAAACAGATATAATAATTTAGTAATATTTATTTTACTGACAGTGACGCGCGGTGGTATCAGGCTATTTTCATATGCAAATGAGGCATGATATTGTTCACTTATTTATACTAATGAAATGCGTCACCTGAAACAATAACGTTTTCGACAGATTATAAAGCATGATCATTGTACATCAAAAAATAAATACAGAGAATATATGGTAATGTCCGTTAACATTTTAATGAAACACGGTTATCGCCCCTGATATCAGTGTGAACATTTTCGTCGGATATAAAATGTATACTAATGCCAATCAGTACGTGGGGTAATGGTGAATGCATGTTTCTTTTGCCAGAAAATGTCATACGTACAGAATATACAAAATGATCTGTCTCACTATATTATAACCTACTGCGTGGGCATGTACCTTTAACGAAATAAAAAGAAGGATCATTCTTAAATTTTGATAAAATTTAATATTATCGAAGAAAACATTGATTTTTGCATTGTTTATATGACCGTAAAATTTGGGCAGGTCTTGTTAGACACACATTAGTCCCTTCTTCCACGAACCCCTTCCATTGTAAATGAATATCCTGTGTTTTCAATGGTTTCTTTCTCTTTGCTATAGACAAAAACTAAATGAATTAAGACACAAGCACTGGGATTTGTTTGTATGTTGTAAATTTCTACATGTATGTTTACAATATATGTTTGCTAAAGCAAGCACGTTCACATCTGAACCAGCTTCATGATCATGCATATCAAGGTTGTACACACAGTTACGATACTGTTGCAACTATTGTTAAATTATTCTGAACATGTACTCGAGCAACCCACTCGACAATAAACATATACATTGGTTGAGCCTGAGCTGTGTTCAGGTTCAACCAATCAATCTGTTTGATTTCGAGGCCGCATTTATAACAAATTCCCAGAAATTTGCACAACCAAGGACGTAGGGTAAGCTTAACACAACAAGTGCCCCAGTCATAGTGTCACGTTTTTGCCGCGTCGTCGTGCAACGCGGAACGTGGTTCTGACCCCCGCGATTTGCACATTTCGGCCGGGTGCCACGTTGTCCCCACGTGCTGTCGCTTCGTTGTAGTCTAGCAGTCGCCTCGTTGTAGTCTCGCTGTCGCCAGGTTGTGCCACGTTGTTCCTCGTTATGTCTCGCTGTCGCCACAGTGCAACCACCTTCAGTTAATTAAAACCCGAGATACATAAATTATATATTCTTGTTCTCCAGTCATAGTGTCACGTTTTTGGCCGCCACGTTATGCGACGTTGGGAAACATGACAGAACGTGGATAAAACGTGAGCAAACGTGGAACACGTGGCTAATACATGCTCAAATGTGACAAAACTTGAACTGGAAATTTTAATTTGGGACATGTTCATAATTCGCTGGCTTTTCCCGCAACGCAGGCCCGTACACAGAGTGGGTGCGACGGATGCGTACGCACCCCCCCCCCCTTCACCATAACCATTTAAACACCGCCGGTCTGTATAGTGGTATTGGCAAAAAGTGTAGATCCAGATGAGCTGGCTCGTGACGAGCCGTCTCATTTGGATCTGCACTTTTTGCAAGTATTGTTCATAATTTTGAGAACAAAAACACCCGATGTGAAAATCATTTGTGATGATTGGATTGGGTTGCAAAATTAACATATCAAACTCAAAAATAGGACAACCTCCTAGTTGCGTACGGTAACTCCTGCAATTACTGAATCAGAGTAATAGAGTAGATTGCAAGAGTTATCTTCGCAACTAGACATCTCACCCCCCCCCCCACCCGTTCCACAAATGCTGGATCCGCCCCTGGTCACGCATGTGTAATTTTGATTAAAAAAAAATTGTCAAATGCATATTCTTGAAAGATGTCTTTTGATGCAATGATTGAAATATGAATTTGGTTAAATCATTGTTTATAAAGTAATACACTGTACTTCTCCTAACCAACCTAATTCAAAATACATGTAGCTGCAAAGTCAATTTATTGGCTACTCAGTATTTTATGTAAACACATATTTGACCTTGACCTTGAACTGGGTAGATATGGCTAGAGTCATTTACAGAGTATTGATATCCGTGATCATTATATTCGTCTCTTGTAATTCTTATTGAATGGCAATTGAGCATGTACTGCATTTTATTACTGTATGTAGTTTATGTTGTACAGTTGATGAGACGTTAATAAACTATCTATCTATCACACTTAATTATGGTTGATTTCTGATGAAATATGTTGACATTGAACTTTAGCTTTATGACAATAACGTTGCCATACTATCACAAATGTATACCAACTCAATCACACAGCAGTTGTGTTACTTATAGCTGAGTTATTACCATAATGGGTTTTATCATATATCGGCGGCGGCCATTTTGATGTTATGCTGATTAGTTGGTTTTGCCGAATCATACACAAATATATGCCCCACATCATTTTATTGGTACATGTACCTATCAACGGTTAGTTATCTGTGCCAAATTTCGTGATTTCTACCAAAATTGCACATCCCAACCGCTTATGAGGTCGAAAAACAGGGGCGAGGGCATCATGTGTCTTACGACACAAACTTTGCACATTTCCTTAATGTATCTTTAAGTGTACGATTATACAATGAGGCATATGAGACGAGCCATGTAATTTTGTACAGAAGGAGATGTGAGATTTTCCATGAAACATGTATTATACGCAGAAACTGTGATATTGTCTGTCAGTGATGTCGAAAGCTGCTGAAATATTCATAGCAAATGCGGATTTGCAATGCGAATTTGCTATGAAAATGTCAACACCTTTCGACGTCATTTACGGACCATATCCAGGCGCGGATCCAGGATTTTGGGTTAGGGTAACTATTTTGCAATACTTGACTATATTAGTGAGCATAGCTCGTTCGGTAATAGTCAAGTATTGCAAAACAGTCGACCGAGCGGACATTTTTTTAAATCTACATCGCATTTCCTGCGTTCTGGCGCATTTTGGAGCAAAAATATTGACACTGTCACAGTATGTTTAGACTTGATTTTTGATTGAAAACTTGTAATTTTGAAACAATAAGACAACGACCGAAAAATGCATGGAATACATGGCACTTGGCATGAAACGTGCCTTGTAACTTGTAAACAATCTTTGCTCGGCTAATTTTAGGGGGGGGGGGGGCGCCGGGTCCGCCCCCCCCCCCCTGAATCCGCCCATGATATCGTACATGTCGTGAAAATATCTCATGAAAAATCGCACATCTCCTTAGGTACAAAATCCCATGGCTTGTCTTGTATAGGGTGACGCATATCCACTGTGACTGAGGTTGAGGCCAGCTCGGGACAGCGGTCTATGATAACCCTCCTTGTCGCCGTTGATATCAGTGAATGACCGCGGCTAATCATAATGGTGGTCGGCCACACCCATGTTGAAGTAACATACCAAGGCCTATAAATACATTAAATATGCCCAACAGTATCAATAAGTGACACAAATTGTAAGTTAAACTTTTTTTACTCACTGTTATAATACATTACCAAGGTTTCTATGTTGTTATGGGCCGTACTCGGACGGCCTCGAGACAACGGACTCTCACGAAACAGTCAACCGAGTTATATCATTTCCGCCAATTGCAGAAGTTAGGTAAATGTTAACCCTCCGCAATGATGTATTCTCCGATGAGCTATGTCAACGCGTTTTGTACCTATGGATTATTTTGTTCCACAAAGTTTCGCATTTGTCTCCAGTAAAAATAATCGTGCACATTTATTTCTTTGACTTTCGCGGTGACGCGTTAGCTGGTACCGTTTCATAGCTTCGCTTACAAGGTAAACATGTGACTGGCTGGTAACCATGCAGTCAGAGTAACATGACGCTTACGCGTGACACTCCACGAATCTCAACCAATCATAAGCTTACACACTACGCTCACCTATTATATGTGGATGAATAACGCCAATCCAACCAGTAATATTCTTTGGGAATTCTAGGGGCCCGTTTCACTAAACTTCGTACGACTAAAATGTTCTTAAGTGCAAACGTATGATAGTCTGTGATTTTCACATTAACAAAGTTTTCTTGTAAACAAGTATTGGATTTACATTTATTGAGCATAGGCTGCATATACAGCATCAATTGAAATTTCCAGACGATCCTAAATTTGCACTTACGAATATGTTAGTCGTACGAAGTTTAGTGAAACGGCCGCAGAATCCTAAATGGCCGCCAATATGTTTGTTAAAAACGCACACTTTTGACAAATGAAGTAAACCTAATAATTTGTGTACGGTTTACTGGACTACTATGGGGACAACAACAACCTGAGCGTAATCTAATATAATACGTTACGTCATATATGAGACAAACCATGTGATTACGTACCTTATAAGATGTGCGACATCTCATGAAAACTTGTTAGCAACATTGACGATATTTTCCTGAAACTGGTGGCCGTTTCACTAACCTTCTTACGACTAAAATGTTCGTAAGTGCAAATTTAGGATCGCCTGGAAATATCAATTGATGGGTTTACATTTATTGAGCATAATACAAGAAAACGTTGTTAATGTGAAATTTACAGACTATCATAATTTTGCACTTACGAACATTTTAGTCGTACGAAGTTTAGTGAAACGGGCCCCTGATGTCCGAAGCTGACAAAATGTCATTTGATATATGGAATGCCACAGTGTCTTTAAATATACGACTAAATCGGACTTATGTTTGACCAGCGTAGCTCCTGACCAACATACGCTATCGGTCACAAGGTGTATGATCACGTGGTACTAACAACAACAACAAGTACTGAAACTTCCAGACTCCATCCGATTCAAAGTACGTATTCTTTTACAGTGTCCTTATTACGTAACGGAGTTTGAAGAATATGGCGCATCAAACGCGTCGTGGGAACGAATTAATAAAAAAAAAAGAATTCTACGTCCCCTGCGGGGCTCGTAGATTTGGTCTGCATTGGACTTAAAGGAAATAAGGTTATTTTCATCTGATGTTGGTGCAGAGATGTATGGGTTGTCAGTTGGCACATCATCAGATAAAACGCTTAGATAGCGTTTAGTCAATGGGGCTTACACACGCGTGGGTTAACGACACTTCGACACACGCCATGCAATTTATTTTCAATTTGCATACTATTTTAAGAAGCCTGAGTATTGGCGTCACCTGACCGTGATTTGTTATTAGGTCATTTGAATAATATAATGTCTGCTCCTTCATGCACTGAACATGTCTACCACAGACCCCATTTGTATAAACAACATCCTGCTGTCTCCAAAAATGGGGGTACGAACCTCCCCTGGCGACGCCGTTGGTCTATAACATTATGCATGCACGTACTGCCGAATATAACCAAGGTGCATGATCACGTGGTTACAACAACAACAACGTCGTCCACTCCACAGTAAGTATTATTTGATATTGTCCTTAATATGCAACGGATTTTGATGAAATATGGCGCAGCAAATGCGTCTTCATGAGCTGCATTTGGTGGTCTAGGGAGTTTGGCACAGACTTATGTCGTTTTTGCGAAGAATCGATTTCCGCGTCGCAGACACGGAAATCGATTCTGCGCAAAAACGACAGAAGTTTGTGCGAAAATACAGAGACCACCAAATGCAGCTTAACAAGACGCGTTTGATGCGCCATATTACAATCCGTTACGTAATAAGGACACCATAAAAGAATACGTACTTTGAATCGGTACATGTTGTTGTTGTTAGTACCACGTGATCATACACCTTGATAACGGTTTACTCCTGTTGCTCCCACTTTTGAGTGTCCAGTTGTTCAGGTTCTCCCACTTTTCATTTCCAAAGTATTGGTCAGTTAGGCGAGACTATGGTGCTATAGTCTGTATCAAGTTTGCGCTGATGATAGATTACCGGACAATTTAAGATATATGATGTTTATAAGTTTGTGATGAATTAATCCCTCCTTTCAATATTGCATTGATCTTGTTTAATTAGGTGCCTAATTGGTATGTATCATCACCTGATGAATCTGATAATTGAGTAATTATAATATAAGTGTGTACTTGTATAATAATTATTTTTCTTAGAACTTTAAAAGTTTGTAGTGCTTATTGAGTTAGTATATTAACAGGCAATTAAATTTCTCTGATGTTTAATTTGTTTGCGCTAAAGTTCCTTAATACTAATTCATGCTTAGAAACGTCATTATCAATAATCTTGTTTAATTAGGTGCTTACATGACATCAAAAACATGTACATGTATATTAAATACTTTTTGCAGCACTATCTTCAACATTTCGATCAGTTTGTTTAGTCTATCATGGCTAATGCGCAAGTAGATATACAGTTTGTACTTAACAAGCATGGTGGGCAGAGTCTTGTCACTGGAGGCTACAGGTTTGTGGTATGTATATCAAAGTCTCTCTCTAAATCTCTCTCTTTTTTACATAAATTATATGCTTTATTTCAGGTTAAGAATCGTCGACAAGATCGTATCTACTGGACCTGCTCTGCACCAAGGTGCACAGCCAAAGCCACGACTATTGACAACATCCTCGCCAAGACAACGGGAAACCATAGCCATCCCGCCGACTACACAGACGTCGACGTCAGAAATGTGATGGCGAACATACGTAAGCGGTGCCGAGACGAGTTAACCCCCATTCCGTCAATATACGAGGAGGAGATAGCTGCTATTCGTGGGAAGGAATGGAATGATGATACAGCGAGAAAGGCGAGCCACATTCCGACATTTCAAACGTGTAAGTGGACACTCTACTCTGAGAGAAGTAAACTCCGACCAAACCTCCCATCATCTGCCGCCAACATCGTACTTGACGGAGAATGGACGCAGACAACAACAGCAGAAAAAATCCTCCAGATCGACGTTGGTACCAACAACAGAATGCTTGTGTTCGCAACGAGATCAGGTCTTGAGCATCTGTGTGCGGTTCCGGTGATATACGGTGATGGCACATTCTACACGTGTCCCAAATTATTCCATCAACTGTTCTCGCTCCACGGATTCATAGATGGAGCAATGTATCCGTTAGTATTCGCATTCCTACCGGGAAAATCGACCAACGTTTATGAGACATTCTTCAGTCACATACAACAGAAATGTGAACATTACGGCCTACAACTAAACCCTGAACGTGTATTTCTGGATCACGAGCTGGCGTCACGCAATGAGGCTCTGCGTGTTTTCCCGGACTCCAATGTGAAGGCATGTTTTTTTCACTACACCCAGTGTATATGGCGTAAGGTGCAGGCACTAGGATTGAGTACCGTGTACACAGAGAACGACCGCGTACACCGGCTGGTGAGACGAGCTTCCGTTCTGCCCCTGGTTCCTGAGAACGAAGTAGAAGACATATGGCTCGCCGCGCTGGAAGATATGGAAGTCGACGATGTTCCGGCTAACGTCTCCAACTTCCAGGACTACGTCACCGAGCAGTGGGTCGACCGAGACGACAAAGACGTCTGGAACCACTTCGCCACAGAGGGACCAAGGACGACAAATCACCTTGAAGGCTGGCACAGCAAATTGAAAAAGGCGGTTAGACACGCACATCCGAACATTTTTGCTATAATCGAGATTTTGAAACAAATTGAAGCAGCATCGTGCATCAAGATTCTGCAGTTCCATGCAGGTGGTGCCCGCCCTCTGAAACGGAGACGATACCGTCTCATTGATCAGCGACTTGGCCAGTTGAAGATGCGTCTACAGACGGGTGAGCTGACGACACTGGAGTATGCCGACGCAGCATCACACCTACTACACATCTGAATATAATTATGATATGGTATCCGGCACCGTTCACTGAAACAATGACATTATATTGACTGCACAGTGACACAGTGTGTGGATTGAACTGAATTGTGCACAACCTGATCAGCCATGATTACATGTATTCACTGTTGTCCACATGTTTTTGCTTATTAAAATATTAAATATTCTAAAACTTAGCGTTATATAAGGGAATATACCAATAATTATTGTACGAAGAAATAAGAAAAATAAGGAAAATAAAGAATTGCAGATTACAAATGCAATTAACTATTTTCTATGCTGATTTCACGTTTTCCCATCATAATTCACAATTCAAAGTTGATACAGAGCATTCATTCGGCTCATATTTAAGGGTGGGAATTGGCTCGAACACCTTCCATACCCGGGATATATAGCCCAGTAAAGAAGCAGGCCGATGGTCGTCGGTCTGGTTTATATTTCCGAATTTTGATAAATGTTGCATTTATAATTCAGGCTCCAAAAATGTGCGTCAAATATAGGAGAATCTATGCAGGTATGGTAACCTATAATTTGAGGCCTCCTATAGCACCCATCATCTTATATGTGTGTGATATAGTATGGCTGGGTATCGATTATAGATGATTGAGGGGAACCCATACTAGTTTACGTGATTTGTGCGTTTTGAGTGGCATACGGACTGGTCAAATGAAATTAAGTGGCGAGTGTACTATCTGAGTCACTAATGTCTAGCAAGTGTGCTCTACGTAATTAACTTATTGTCACATTTAATCCAAATCCTACCTAATCACCATCGAGAAGAGAAGAGAAGAGAAGAGAAGAGAAGAGAAGAAGAAAGTGATTTCTGACGGTTTGGTATTTGACGTGTCACCCTCACCCTATGTTAGTGTGCTGTATCAGAATGCTATATTAACCTTTCATGATAACCGTGGTTGCTGATTTTGTGTTGTTAATTGGGTTTTATATATATATTTGTTTTTGTTATTTACTAGCATTTATTTTAATTTTAGTTTAGTTTTGAGTCACCTACCACACCGTCAGATTTTGGCCGAATTGGAGTAATGCAGATTGTCAATTTCGACATAAAAAGCAATTACTCCTGGTGGAGGAAACCTCCAGTTTCCCCGGTAGCTCCGGAGTCCCTGTAGTAAAGCTCAAAAAAAAACCTCAAAAGGAGGCGATTTTGCACAACTACTCTCAACCAGCTGACTACCTCACCCCACTGACTCACTCAATCACTTAGCCCAATTCCATTGAATTAGTGGACCACATCAACCCATCCATACACCCGCCAACAACACACCACATCACTTAGCCCAGCCTCCATTCAATCAATCAATCACACACACACACACGCACGCACGCACGCACGCACGCACGCACGCACGCACGCACACACACACACACGCACGTACGCACGCACGCACACTCACGCACGCAGGCACACACAGACGCACATACACATATACATATGTACACACACATATATACCCATACACACATACATATATATATATGCATACACACACCCCCCCCCACACACACACACACGCATATACATACATATATATACATATATATACACATATACATACACACATACATACACATACATACACACATACACATATATATACGTACCACCTCAAAGACCCCTCGGCATCACGGCGTTCCATTGTTCTGTAAAGTGACGGGAAATGGACATGCATGGTTAGTCATTTGTAAGTTGTCACTGGTCATGTCGTTTACGTCTACGAGTCGTGTTGCCCTGTACATATTGTCAGTGGTTGGCCACTGTTATTGGTCTTTATTATTAAAAGTAGATTTAGGAAGATGCAAATAAAAATATGGTAAATGATTTGTGCAGATTTGCATGTATGGTTATCCCCACCCGCTAAAATACCGGCCCCCGCATGTAAGCAGTCACTACTTTATAATTTAATAGATAGAGCACTATGTGTCCGGTGGTGAGCAGACCGTATCGTTCGTTTCCCAGCGTGGGTCCCCGATTGGGCATTCCCTACCTGAAAGATCCCTTGGTTAGTACCCAGTTCAAGCCCACCCGCCCGGACATTTCATAACGCTATAGATTTCGTAACTGCTCTACTTTAGACCTGATCACGAGCAGACTGTAATGCGCAATGCTGTTAACTTCATGAGTGCTCATCATTGGAGGCCGGACGTTAATAGTTGTTAGCTGATTATAGGCTTAATTGTGTATATACAATTTTGTATATGCTAAGATATGACTACGGGCTGGCAATATGTTCGTTAGGGTGCACTCTGGGCCTGCCTCGGGAGAAGAACCCGCCAAATATATTGGAACTCGGGTAATTCGGACATTCCCCGTTGAAGTTATATATTGCCAGCATTTCGCCACATCCCGCATATACTTTATGATTGTATTATGTTTGATATGATTTGATACTTATCTTATTATGTTGTTAGTAATGGTCAGTCAGTGTGGGGTACTGCTCCCCATACGCCGTTCACCATGTAATCACCGTAAGTCGATGGCTCACACGCAAACATATATTTACGATACAACATATGTACGACCTATCGTGATATTACTTAATTATATCTGGACGAAGCCTACATGGTCCAATGTAACCTCTGTTACTTAGTTGGACCACTTCGTTGACTGTATACCCTCTGCTATCCTCCAGTTACAACCTCTATATCTTGGTATTTAGGTTATCAGTTTGAATTTAAAACTATACTGTTGTTTTTGGAGCAGCGGTATTTACATTTTACTCCAGTATCCTGTTTCCTTTATGTACTCTAATAAAGCTAGATGCATTTCGGCTTCACATTCTTTAGGAGGGAATACTATATGATAATGTGAAGGTGTAATGTTGTGTTTAAGGCAAGACGCTTTTAGATCTTCTCGCGATGTGCTATGGGCGGGGCAATTGAAGAAATAATGCCAAGGATCTTCAATTTCGTCCTCGTCACAATTTGAACAATTCATTTTATCTTCACTACTATTATCATGATGGTATAGATTAGATTTTATGCCATTTCTGCCTAGCCTTAGTCTGGATATAATTATGTCTGCTCTCCTATCTTTACTATACAATTTACATTTTGTAGGGATGGTGGGGCACATTGCTTGCAAAGTATGTCCACCATTTTTGCCTAAGTGTTCATTATTCCACCTTGTTTGCCACTTTGACCTACATTTTTGTTTGATGAGAGAATATATTTCATGATGTGTTGGTAATGTTGCTTCATTGTTTCCTATTAAATGCGCTGTGCCTGCAGCCCTATCAGCGTCTTCGTTACCGGGTATTCCAATATGGGAAGGGCCCAATCTATGTTTATTAGCTTGCCTTTAGATATTGTATTGCTTATTAATGTTTTGATGAGATGTATTTTGTCAGGTCTTGTTTTAGAAGTACCTGAGTTGATTGCTTGGACGGAGCTTAGTGAATCTGTTAAGATGACTGTATCCTTATAATTATCTAATGTTAGGTTATAAATGAGGGCCTTCTCGATTGCTATTAATTCTGATGTGGATACTGTTAGTGTGGAAGTCAGCTTGTATTGTTCTACGTAATTTAAATGTGGTATCACGAAAGCTGCGGATGTGATGCCTTGTTCGATATTTTTGCTACCGTCCGTGTAAATTTGCAGGCTATCTTTCCATTTTGTGTTTATGTGGTCTGTTGCTAATTTTAGATTAATAATTGGATCCATTGTCTTATTTTCTATTATTTCTGTTAGATCTGATTGAGCAGTTATTTCGAAAGGATAGTAAGGTATATGGGTCTGATACGGCTGCATTTCACAATCATTCAGTCGATACAGAGCATAGTCCCAATTTCACCCAAGGCTTATAACAACAATATTACTTGATTCCAGGTTCTCCTACTTTCAAAACAGCCCCATTTTAAGGAAAGTGGGAGAATCAGGAAGACACCCTTGATAACGTACCATGCCAAAAACAGGTGGACAGGTTAACTGATATGTTATTGGCGCGCATGTAGACTGATGAAACTGTGCAGATACACGGACTATCCTGGGGATACCACAGTCGCAAAGTCAGTTGATAGTCCGGTGTATATTACAAAATGTGGCTGTGACTGGGGAAATGGGGTTTGTGGGGTTTGTGACTACTGTAGCTCCTGATCAAATAATACACTAATTAATAACGATTACGTGTCAGAAGCATGGTGGGTGTTTCATTGATGGAATAGCGAACAGTGTATATCCTGATCAGACTGTGCGGATGCACAGTCTGATCTGGATCTGCACTGGTCGCCAAACCAGTAAGTCCAATTTCTCCAGTCAAAGCCACATAGGTGTATGGTGATTATTTAATATGTTTTTTGTCTTTCAGATTTGCATATTAAGCTGTTTTATGTGGGGTATCTAAATACATGTACAACACATAAACTGTACGCAAAAGAAACTACGCAGCTTATAAAAGCCAGAAACGTACGAACTTGACACGGCAGTCTCCGCGAAAGTCGTCGGTCTGTCGGACATATCCATTAAAATTGTCAGTAAACCGGAAGTCGCCGGGCCGAATGTCCGACTATAACAAAACACTATATACAGTCGAACCTGTGCAAGACCACCTCCGAATAGTGTCTATGTTTTTCTATTCTAAGCTTCAATGAAACTACCTTCCTTTGGTGTGCGCTTCTGGTGCTAATTAGATTTTCTCATATGGCTGATATACTTAAAAAAGCTCTTAAATGTCACAGGGTGAGAAATATATGCTCCGGCCCGAGGCTCGAACCCGGGACCTCTGGTTTACCGTACCATCGCTCTAACTGGCTGAGCTAGCCGGGCACGAATACACACTTCCTCCCCACAGTGAATTACGTACCGTGACATACTTCTCCGCCAAATTGGAATTCGTCCCTGAATTCTATATTTAAATCGTCTCTGAATTCGACATTTTTGGTACATTTTGGGTGGTATATATATATATCAGTCACGGGCCCACGTTGGGCGCCAAATGTCACAGTGAGTTACGTGACACAAATATCACACACAATTAATAATCAGTAATTTAAAGATTAATACATTATTATGTCTGCATAGCGGGATCTCGTAATGTTTTAAACTGATGGAATAGTTACACAATTATACACTTATTTAATTACTATAAAGAACAGTTTGTACCATATGCAAGGTGTATGATCACGTGGCTACAACAACAAGAACAAGTACTGAAACTTCCAGAAGTCCTTCGATTCAAAGTACGTATTATTTTATTTTGTTATTATGTAACGGATTTTGATGAAATATGGCGCATCTTGTTAAGCTTAATTTTGTGGTCTCGGTACTTTGGCCCAAACTTCTATGCCGTTGCATATTAAGGAAAATATCAAATAATGCTTACTTTGGCGTGGGCGCGCTTTCAACACTTTCAGCCATTGTTGTTGTTGTTGTAACCATGCACATTGTTATATATGGAACACCAACTTTAAGCCATACAGCAATTTCAGTATCCTCATTCGGTACCGTACTAGAAGACCGTTCAACTTTGGCGGGAAACTGTCAGTGCAACTATATGGAAATTTCATGAAATCATGCATACAGGCCGTACACCTTTATTGGTACATGGCTGTCGCTGTTTGACACCGCTCACAGCCGTGTTCAAACGTACAGCGCGTGCTGTTTGACCATGGCTGTAGACTATGCTCATTCCGGGCCAACACATACGTAATGCATGTGTCTCATGACGTTGCTAGAACGCGCCATAACGTCACCAGACCAGTTCACAACGGTCGAACTGAATTTTTGAGATTGCACACGACGTGTACTGCGGCCCCGGAATATTATGTGCAAATCATCTGTTTGAATGGAATGGGTCATCAAAGTACCGATAGTACTGGATATATGTTCAAATTGCATTGATATTTCCTACGGAAATGTAACAATAACGTTCGACCGTCTCCAGCTGGGTTCCTTGGTGATTTATCTCGGGTGACAATAGCTGTTCGTGATCGCATAGCATACAACTATGGCTGGGTATAATCAAATGCCTGATTTACAGTGAAACCTCGCTAAACCGGACACCCTGGGAGAAACCTCGCTAAACCGGACACCCTGGGGACCACCCAGGGTGTCCGGTTTGGCGAGGTTTCACTGTATTTTGATAACCATGGTGATTATCGGCCTTATTTGCAACTCGTTCGTCGTCAATACGATGCCCAAACAGTCGTCGTACACGTACTCTGAAACAGCAATCATTGGTTGAATCAGTGGAATTTAACACTTTCACCCCTAAGTAACTGGAATGGATTTTGATATGTTAATTTTTCAACCAATCCAACCGTCACAAAATGGTCTTCAGACTAGTCCATTTATGAAAAGGGGGTATTTTTTGTTCTCAAAAATTACTTTCAAAAAGTGCAGATCCTTATGAGACGTTACGAGCCGTCTCATCAGGGTCTGCACTGTTTGCATAAACCGCTATAGCGGGCATTCGGGTTCAAAGGGTTTAGAGAAAACTGTAAAGTTTCTTTTGCGGTTAAGTATATATATACATTTGGATAGTTGAGCCTGTCCATTACATAGATAGTATGTCTCTCTATGCGGACAATCTATTTTGTCTCAGGATGCACAGATTGTCGCAACGTAATCATATCCATCGTTACTTTGTAATATAGTTGTTGCTGTATATGCAGGCCTGGATTATACGGCGGATGTCGGTTTGTTTGTAAGATAATGTTACCTGTACATGTTAAGGTCAATTGGCTAGCTTGTTTATGGTAGGCTAATTGGTGTGTACGGAATGAGTTATATAAGGTTTGACAATGTCCAGACGTGCGTAAACGTTTGCCGTGGCATGAGGGAACTGTTTGAACCACAAGGCCGTAGGCAGCTGGTTCAAATAGTTACCGAGTGCCACAGCAAACGCTTACACACGGCTGGACATGGTTGAACGTTAGTGTTACATTTCCGTCGGAAATATCATGCAATTTGAGCATATATGCAGTACTGTCGGTACTTTGATAACCCGTTCCATTAATTTCAAACAACTGATTTGCAAATCCATTTTCCAGGGCCGCAGTAAATGTCGCGCGATGCAGGTGCCCCATTCTCCGCATCATTTCAAAATTTCAGTGCGACCATTGGGAACTGGTCCTGTGACGTAATGGCGCTTTCTATAGTACCGCCATGAGACACATGCATTACGTAGGTGTTTGCTTGGCCCCCAACTGAACATTGTCTATAACCATCGTCAAACAGCACGCGCTGTACGTTTTTTGCCGGGAACAAATTTGATTTGATGATACCGTACATGAATAGTTGTGGCGGGCACTCTGTGCCACGTTGAAGATTATCACCGCCGCTTTACCATGTAGGCCAAGAGCAGTACGTTAAATACTGCCAAAGATCGGAAAAAAATTAAACACAGCTGAATTTTTCACCATTGGACCAGGATATTATGAGAATTAACATATAAAAACTCCCCACCAATCCGAGTTGAGCTTTCTTCAAAATTCAAGATGGCCGCCAAGATGGCCGCCAAGATGGCCGCCAAAAATGGTTAAATCTCTTAATGCGCTCCAGATGAGCTACAAATGAGCCAAATGTTTACAAAAAAGAGCATATCACGGCACAACATACATTTTAAAACATATTAATATGTTTCTACCATTCAAAATGATTCGAAATGGCCGCCATAGATTTAAAATAAGAAAACTATGTCCAATTTGACTCTTTTTTAAAAAAGAAATAACTAATCGTTTCGTTACAAGGACTATGTCTTCTTCCATTTCGGTGTACCTTATATAACTGTATTCAGAATACACAATGAATAATCTATCCGACATAAGTTTCTTATTCTGAATGGTGAATACTATTGCAAGGCATTTCATATGCTCCGCTCACGGATCGTATTTCTGATCGTCCATTAACAGTTACATGCACTATAATAACTCAAACATGTAGTCTAGTCTAGTTTCCCATCTATTTTAATAATTTATAAATAGATCTACGTATCATAACGTAGTATATATAATTGTGGCCGTGACTGGAGAAATGGGGCTTATGGGATTTTTTTTAAATGTTGCTTATGGGATTTGTTTCCATCATAGCTCCTGGTCCGCTAGAATTGTAATGTTTGTTAGAAGCATGATGGATGTTTCACTGACTGAATGACGAACAGTGCAGTTCCTGATCAGACTGCGCAGATGCGCAGGCTGATCTGGGGCTACACTGGTCGCATAGCCCATAAGCCCCATGTCTCCAGTCACGGCCACATGTCACGGTGACGTCACAATAGTGACGTTATGAGTTAATATCGCTGACGCTAGTTAGTTAAGAACGTTTAACAACGCTATGCTTTGAATATCATCACTGATAGTGAATACGATTTCGTTGACGCTGTCAGTTTTGATATTATTGAAACCTATAAAGTTGATATATATCAATCTATGTACCCGCTTTCATCTAGATATAAGCAACCATTTAAGAAAAATAATGGATGTGTAATGTGTTATTTGTAAAGAGGTATTGTCCTCTGCAAAGACGCAAACAGTTGGAGAAAAGGGTCACGTCTCGTTGATTTCTGCCAGCATAATTCGCAGTGATGAATTGCAGACAGTTCTACAAACACGAACATCACCTTTTGAAGTGTATGTCAATTGCTTTAAAGAATACACTCGCAAAACATCCCTCAACTCCCATTTAAAGCGGAAATTTGAACCCTCTGCAGATAATGGTGATGACAACAGAGAGGGAGTTTCAACATCGCTGCGCTCTAAATCAGACGAATTTGATTTTGAGACAGATTGTTTATTCTGTGGCAAGACGTTGTTGCATGATTCTAAACTTCCGAAATCTCGTCGACGAGAGTCTAGCGATGTTGAGACCATTGAGTATCTGCCGGAACTGATTTCATGTGCCGAGAAGAGACACGATTCTTGGGGCGAGCAAGTGTTGCTGCGTATTCGGTCTGTTAGTGACTTAGTTGCCCCAGAGGGCAAATACCATCGTGGATGTTCGACACAGTTTAGGGGACGACAAACCGGTGCTGAAAGAGGCAGACCATGTGACATGTTGAAAGAGTAATCGTTTCAAAAGTTGTGTCTGCATCTTGATGAGAACGATGAATGTCAGTATTCCCTGTCAGAACTTTCAGATATTCACGAAAGCTACATGGAGGGAGCCGAAGGATATTCAGTGAAGTATCTTAGGCAGAAAATACAAGCACACTATGGAGATCAAATGATTATAACGAGCATACCAGGCATATCAAACATTGTAACCTTCCGTGACAAAGGACACAAAGTACAATTGGGTAGCTGAACAAAAAGCCAATGTTTTAACAGAGAAAAACCGAATCATAGACATGGCTGCCTCTATCATAAGATATGATATCAGGACACATGCATACAATTGCGCAGAATATCCCACAATGGAATCGATGAACAATGGAAATTCACTAGTTCCTGAGAGCATTTCTAGTTTTCTGCACGGGATTATAAAGTCAACGGCATTGAAAGAAAGTAAGTCTATAGAAAGACGATGTACAGCGATATCGCATTCAATAATAGCTGCGTGTAGGCCAAAGTCATTTGTATCCCCAATACTCTTAGCAGTCGCAGTGTACATACACAGAAAGTATGCATCTCGTGATTGACATCTTAAATAGCATGTGCTGTGCTGATGATTACAAGGACATTCAGAGACTGAATTACGCATTTCTCTCTAAGGATGAGCCATCCTACAACTTAAACGGCTTCACACAGTTTGTATTCGACAATGCTGACTTTAATGTTGCAACGCTAACAGGACATGACATCTTTCACACAATGGGCGGAATTGCGTGTTTCACGCCCCCAGGTGAAGTAGTAAAATAAACTCTCACTCGTTCAGTAACTGTACCCAGTGCCCAAGTAATTGGGAAGTTCGGGGATGTCCCTATAAAATCGTATAGGAAACCAGCTGTTCCGGGGCTACAGTCTGTAGTGTTCGGTCCTCTAGAAGCCCCAAAACCGGACCCACCTAGTCTGAAGTTTGCCACAAGCTTAGATTGTCTGTGGATGGCCAGCTTGTCCATGAATGTCTCACCATGTCCATTTGGGAGTGGATTCATGCAGCTGGCAGTAACAGGCGAGAATCACATGCAGACTAGAACAGAAAGTCTTCCATTCATCAACCTTGATCCTGGAAATGCGAGTACAATTTACACTGCACTCTCCTTTGCACAAAAGCAGTCCGAGACATATGGGCTTGGTACCTGTGCAATAACTTTCGATCAACCGCTTTATATCAATGCGGCCGAAATAGTGTCCGCGTCTCCCGATCTTTCAAAAGTCATTGCAAGGTTGGGTGGTTTTCATCTACCTATGTCATATATGGGAGCAGTAGGATCTATTATGGCAGGCAGTGGGCTGGGGACATTATGGGGGACTGTGCATGCCGCTGAGTCTGTGGTCCATATGCTAACTGGACATGCCTACGCAAGAGCACTTCGTGCTCACCTTACAACATCAGCAGTCATAGCAGCGTTGCTGTTAGAGAAGCGCGGGTGTTTAGACAATGTTGACTTCGATCCTTTGCGTCGTTTTCACAAATCGCTTACGGAAAATGGCGATGCAACTAAAAGAGAAGAGGATGATGCATGTTTTCAGAACATTACCGAGGTCATTGCTGACGCGATGAAAGGTGCAGCAAATGAAAGTCGAACAGGAACACTATGGATCAATTATTTGAAACAGGTTTCTCTCCTTAGGTTGTTTATTCGGGCTGAGTGTACAGGAGACTGGGATCTACATTTGTATTGTGTCAGTAGAATGATCCCTTTCTTCCATGCTGCTGGTCATCTGGCCTACGCAAAGTCAACCAGGCTATACCTGCACCAAATGACAGAACTTGACTCCAGCATGTCTGAAACAGAACGCAGATTGTTCACCGATCATCGATACTTTACAATACGCAGGTCTGATCATTTTTGGAGCGGCAACTTTTCGGACCAGACCATTGAGCAGGAGCTTATGCGGCTGTTGAAGTCTGCCGGAGGAATGACCCATGGACGGGAATCACTGAAAGCACGTTGGCAAAGTGGATCCATGCATTGCCAAGTTGCATACCTATATGTGAAGCCCTTGAGAAATTTAACGGTGTCCATACGAGTACCTCAGAGCAGCATAAGGATCTGCGGGTCAGCTCAGAATCTCGCGACCGCAAAGACTACAATACCTTCTTAAAGTGGATGCGGATACATTCACCATTTTCAGCTAGTAAACCAGATTCACTTGTTGCAATAGACACAGGTCTGGTGGCTGATGCATCTGCGAACTGTGACATAGGCCAGGCAGCCGCTGCTACAATTGTCAATACACCGTTCACAGATGTAAAACTGAAACGGAACGACAGAGTGAAGAAAATAAATGGAGCTGTTAACACAGTCAAGATTCGTGGTCAGTCAGTTGTGGTAAAACCAACTTTGCTGTTTAATATAATCACTTGTGTTATGCAAAGCAGTTCAGAGATGGAAGAATTCCTGTCGTACGAACTGGCACCACAACCCACGTCTCTCTTCAATGAAGGCACAATGAGGAAGACTGCCAAAAGTACACTTAGTGCCCTGCTGCGGTCAAATGTTACGCCACAGTATACATGCGAGTCATATGTATCGTACATAGTAGAGCATTATGGCAGCGAAGACACAACGGTTGTCTTTGATGGATATGGAAGTCAATCATCTACTAAATCTGCTGAGCAGCACAGACGGGCATCAAAATCAGTTTCTGGTGACATTATATTTGATGCCGAGATGAAAACCATGACCTCCCAAACTTCCTTCCTTGCCTATGGTTCCAATAAGACAAGATTGATAGAAATGCTCACGGACGAGTTGAGACACAGCAACATAACTGTAAAACAGGATGAAGCTGACGCTGATAGTCTGATTATCTCAACAGCATTAGCAGTTTCACAATCTCTATCCAAACCAGTGGTAGTTATTGGAACAGACACTGACTTGCTAGTAATGCTAGTGTCTCAAGCTACTCAACTCACCCGCATGCACATGATGTTCAAGAGAAATCAGTTATCTGTATACGACATTACAGACATCCAACACTCAATTGGGGGCGAAAAGAAACACCTGATGGCTGTTCACGCTATTACCGGATGTGATACGGTATCAGCATTGTTTGGACAAGGAAAACGGAAAGCATTTAAACTAGTTGAAAAAGACAGTGACAATGCTTGTTTGGATGATTTTGCAGCCACACCCAGTACGAAGGAGAACGTGGCTGCGGCTGGGGAACAATTTCTCCTTCGGCTCTACTGTGCCCAGAAGACAGACACACTTGACAAGTACCGATGCATAACTTACAACCGATCTATAAGCCATGCATCTCTGTCCACTACGTTTAAGCTAGAAGCACTACCACCCACGAGTGCAGCAGCCAGACAGCATTGCTATCGTACGTACCATACTAAACAGCAATGGTTGGGCAATGAACTTTCCCCAACAGAGTGGGGCTGGCATTTCCATGGCGATTGTTTGCTACCGACCGAATCAGAAGCTCCTATTGCACCTGACAAACTTCTGAAATTGGTGTCTTGTGGTTGCAAAACCGGCTGTGGGCGGCTATGCGGATGCCGAAAGCTAGGACTCCAATGTTCATCCATGTGTAGTCAATGCATGGGGCAAACATGCGTAAACATCCCCCAGATGTCTTCAAATTGTACTACATTAGATGATGACATACAGTGAAACGTTAGTGATTCCAGCGATGAGCACTCAAAATACAGTCGATTGATTAAGCAGAAAAATGACTGCTGATATGCAATTTTTTTGTTAATATGAGTAATGATGTGCACTGTGCGATTAGTCATGTACGGTCCCCAAAAAATAATACAATATCAACTAATAACATTAAACAGTCACAATAACATGAAAGCAATGGAAGCTCCACAAGAAAGCAACACACTCGCAACAAATCGTAAGTGATAGAAATAGCAAACAAACATGAAAATGGGGAACATTTAAATGAAGTTACATTTTTATGAACGTAAAATGGCATACCATTGTTTATACTAACACATTTCTTCTTGGTGTCTCTTCTGTACACTAGATTGTAGTATCTCTATGGCCTATTGACGTATTTCTGTATTCATCGTTATGCTACGAAGCTTGATATTTGAACATAATTGGTAGTTTACGCTCAAAATAAGCAGTTTCCGTGTTTGGCGGCCATCTTGGACGCCATTTTGAAGTTTGTAAAAACATCATTATGGCCTGAAATAGTGTTTACGTTACTTGTACTGTTATTCTGATCATTTTCTGAAAGTATAGGGTAATTTGGGACACATTTAGGTTTATTGCATATTTTGCGACCATCTTGGACGCCATCTTGAATTCTGAGGAAAGCTCAACTCGGATTCATGGGGAGTTTTGATATGTTAATTCTCATGATATCCGGGACCTATGGTGAAACATTCAGCTTTGTTTAATTTTTGTCCGATCTAAAACGCTCTACTCTTGGCCTAATGATTCTTTATGATTTGTACGCCATATATGAGACACGCCATGTGATTTTGTACCTTCGGACATCTGCGTAATTTAATGAAATACGTTTACAAAATTTACAATATTTTCCGTAAATGGTGTAAAAAGTTGACAAAAATGTTCTGAGTACATGGGGAATTATATTTTGTAAAAATATTTAATGAAATTACACAAATGTCTGAAGGTGCAAATTCACATGTGTCAATATCAGTGCATATATAATTACAGGGGGCCGTTTCACGAAACACGTACATGTTCGTAAGTGCAAATTTAGGATCGTCTGGAAATTTCACTTGATGGATTTACATTTATTGAGCATAGGCTGCATATGCAGCCTATGACCAATACATGTAAATACAATAATTGTTTACAAGAAAACATTGTTAATGTGACATTTACAGACAGTCATAAGTTTGCATTTACGAACATTTTAGTCGTACGAAGTTTAGTGAAACGGACCCCTGGTTAGTATACTTTGATATCAAGATGATCAGGCAAGGATAGGATAGGCGTAGGAATTCCGAGGCTCGCCTAGGTATTTCTCAGGGTGGTCATCCCACGTGACTTTTTGAATAAGGTACACACCGAATTTGGAAGAAAATCACTCGATTCGAGATAAGAAAGTGTCAATTTCTCACCTTGTACGCAACCGATTTTTATTAAATGAAGCGCACCGTATCCGCTAATGCCAGTAGTTTTTCCGTTTGTAACCCGGATTAAGCTAAACATTCCGGTTTTCCCAAACATTCGGGAACTTTGTTTATGAGTCGGAAAAGCGTGGATACGGTTCACACAAATAAAGTTCTAGAATGTTTGGAATAACTATAATGTTTAGCATAATGCGGTTTACAACCAGGAAACGTACTCGTATTAATTGTACCTTATTCAAAACGTCACGTGGGATGACCACCCTGTCCTATCGTTTCCGAGACAAGTCGGGTGTATTTGATACCGGAAGAGAAGAGAAGGTGTTCGAGCCAATTACCACCCTTATATAATTCCAGCACAAACATATTTACACAATTTCCTAACATTTGATTGGTCTGTAGCAAGTCTCTGTCCAAAATTTATATCCCAGTAAACTCCATGCCGAACTACTTTCCGTAACCGTCCGGCGCAGTTAAAATAATTCTTAAGAAAACGGAAAATAAACACATTTTATAGATGAATCTATTTCAAATGCTGAAATTATAAGGAATGAATGGCATTTTTGTGGAATTTATCGGGGACATAAACTTGGAAAAGTCGCGGGGGCCTTCGTCCAGTATTCCTGCGACTTTTCCAAGTTAATACCCCGATAAATTCCACAAAAAGGCCATTCATTCCTATAATATAAGCTGAATCGAATCGTATTCGGTCAATGCATATTGAGTTACTCGGTAAATACAATTTTCTTGTACCTTTCAGTTCCCGCCGTCCACTGAGAGCTGACCAACATGGACGATTCTACAAAAATGCCGTCAACAAATGCTGACAAACGGACACAATGTGCAAACAACCGTGAATGGAAAGCAAACGGCACCGAACCAAAACGGACTTCCGTAGAAAGTAACAACGGTACTAAATCACCACAGAGCAGCTATATAGGACGGAGGGCTCCGATACCACCGGATGGGGGTTGGGGATGGGTGGTTACGTTTTCTTCCTTCATGATGGGTGTTCTAGTAGATGGAATATGCTTCACGTTTGGTTTTTTCTTCAAGGAATTTCAAGATCATTTCGGCTCCAACAACAGTATGACGTCAACGATCAGTTCTGTGTTGAACGGGACATATATGACGATCGGTAAGTCACTGACGTACGTATTATTACGCTGAATAGTGTCTGTGACTGAAAAAAATGGGGCTTATGAGTTTTGCGACCAATGTAGATCCAGATCAGACTGTGCATTCGCACAGTCTGATCAGGATCTGCACTGTTCGCCATTCCATCAATGAAACACAGCCATTTCCCCAGTCACAGCCACATATAACAGGAACAATGTTAGGTATGTTCCAATTCGCAACCAGGAGATAAAAATCACGGAAAGCCCTCATGATTTCATGCTCAAATAGTATGGCGAATTGTTCAAACGTTATACTTCCTCACACAGCACGTACAGTAGTCACTACTACGATCACCAAACCATTTAATTCATTTATTTACCTTACCTGTCAAACACCAAGTTCGTGCCAAATGAGGGATCGTAGCTAAAGGTGTACCGCTTTGAGCTGGCGCGTTATTATTGTAAATATTATTGTAAACACGTGCTATTTTTAAATAGTTTACGTCATATGTTGTAGACATGGTATTTGTATACCAGCGCAAACGCATTAACATTCGATAGAATTGCTAATAATAGTAACATCGTTTAGTGGTCTAGTGGGTAGATCTGCTGTTTGGTGATCGGACGGTCGTGAGTTCGAATCATGCCAAAGGCATACATTTTTCTCTTGCTTTTACTATTTTGGCGCCAGAGGTAACGCACACATCCCGAAACAGTAATGCATTTACTTTTGCACAACATTATAAAACACTTCACTTTTAACCTAATCATTGTGAAATGCATTCTGCACATTCGTGTATTACTGTGAAAGTCCACCTCGACTCATTACAAATGCAAATATGTTACGGAGAACACCATGTCGAAAAATAAACCTCTCACTTCAGATAATAAACAAATAAATAAATAAACGTGGATGCATGTGGTTCATAATTACCATGTCAATTGTTGTTACATGTAATAAAGATGCATTAAAAAGAAAACACAAAAACAATATTTAAAAAAAAATGAAAATATATGTAATGGCCAAAGTGAGGGTCGAACGCATGCAGTGCAAAATTAAAATGAAGTGCTACCGTTGGCCGCCAGTTTACCCACTGTTCCAGTATGAGAAACTGTTTTGTCAATCGCAATATATCGATCATGATTATAGCGACGCGCCATAATAAACAGGGTTATACCTACAGGAATTCCATGTTTATTTATACACCAATGTTTATATAAACAAAGCATGTAAACAACGCCATGTCAGGCTGGTATACTTATAGTTATCTTTGTTTATCCCGTCAACACAGTGCGTATGTGCTGTGAAACACGGTGGCGTGAAACATTTTTGATATCCATCAATATTATTTGTGCATTTTACATGCATTTGTAGGTGTTGACGGGATAAATAGAATAGTAGGTTAGTGCCGTGAATGGAAACAAATATCTGGTGCGGCACGGAAACGGGATGTGCTCGGCAGAGCCTCGCCCATCCCGTTCCCTGAGCCTTGCCAGATATTTTTCCCATTCACGGCACTAACCTACTATTCTCTATTTATAGAATAGAAATCCGGTCCATATTGCTTGTAGCAAGGGCGAATGTAGCAGGATTGTTGTGAAAACGAAACATGATAGTGTTTTTGACTACTGTCTGTTCCACGTTTTTCTGCCGAAGAACTTTTGGCTATTAAACACATTAAATCTAAAAAATATTTAAATGTAAGTTTTTCATCAATAACAAAAAAGGTCACCCTCCCCAAAACAATTTGTTTGATGAAATTCCATCAAATGTTGATTTTATAGTGGAAAAAAAGGTTTTTCTATGGGAATTTAACATGGGGGAAAAATAGGTGGAAGCAGTGGGGGTGGAGTAAAAAATCGAAACATTTTTGAAATTGACTCCGAAACCTGGCTAGATAGCTTTGAAATGATGTAAATAAGAAAACAAACGTTAGATTTTGAAAATCGGTCAACAAATATAAAATTATTTTTTTATCATTTCTAGTTTTAGCCCCCATGGTAAATTCCCATAGGAAAATCATTTTTTTCGCAATAAAATCAATATTTGATAGAATTTAATGTGTTTAATTGCCAAAAGTTTGTCGGCAGCAAAACGTGGAACAGACAGTAATGTTGATCTACATCATGCTATGTATCTGTGTAATCCGCCCAAGGACCGTATTATTTTCCGGAGTCATGTTTTCACACATATTAATGTCATTGTAACCAGTGTAGACCCAGATCAGACTGCACAGATGTGCAGTCTGATCTGGGTCGACTCTGTTCGCAATATCAACGGCTGTACTCAGCGTTCAGTAAGAAAGAAACGCAAAAATACCACATTGGACCGGATCCCTATAAATAGATTTGCAAAGGGAAATAACTAGCTACGATCCCATTGAGTTGATAGGTTGACGAATATGTGTACATATAGTACAATACGGCCTGCGCTAATATTGTCAATATTGTCAACCTCTTTATTTCAAAATACTTGAATATTGTCCTTGAAATCAAGCAGCTTGATTGTCTGAGCCCGAGCTGTGCTACAGCTCAGGCTCACACAATCAAACTGCTTGATTGCGAGTTGCCAATATATGTTCAGAAACGTTGAAATCTGGCAAGATTAAAGGGATGCCATCAAAGAAGACCCGTCCCAAATTGAACCCTCTGGAAATTACCAGTACCCAACTTTCAGTATATGATCCGGTTATCGTGACATACTAGGCGCTTTCTATAGACCGGTCACATGCGAGACACACCACGTGATTTTGTACCTAATATCATGTGCGATATCTCATTACAAATATTTGCAAAAGTTACGATATATTCCGTAAATGACGTCGAAAGTTGACGAAAAATGTCTTCATCTTCCGTCGTCAATTACAGAAAATATCAGATTCTGTAAATATATTTCCTTAAAGGTACATGCGCACTCAGTATGCACAAACTGTTCTTTATATCATATACATCATCTGAAACATTTTGTGGCAACATAAACATTCATTCATCATTACCCCAAGTATTGAATGGCATTATAATACATTTTATATCTAGGGCGATAACCGTGTTTCTCTAAAATATTAACGAACATTACTATTTAGTCTCTGTATTTATTTTTTGATGTGCAACGATCATACTTTATAATCTGTTGAAAATCTTATTTTTTCAGGTGACGCATTTAATTAGTACATGTATAAATAATTTAAAACTAGCATGCCTCATTTGCATGTGAAAATAGCCTGATACCACCGCGAGTCACTATCAGTAATATAAATATTACTAAATGATTATACCTGTTTGTTTTCTTTGTTTGTTTATTGGTGTTTAACGGCCTATCAACAGCTAAGGTCATGTAAGGCCGGGCAAACGGGTTCGATCCCGTTTTAACCTGCTGCATTGGGGGGAAAATTCCAAAATCAGAACTGAATATTTACATCGAGAAACAATATATTCAGCCCTGAAATTAGAATAACCTGACCTGGTGGCAGGTCCATACCACACCAAAGTCACTTGGCACCTTCCCCTAAAATAGGATTACGAATAATCGTAATACTCACATAAGGGGTATAACCAGACTGTCACATACAAAATGCCAAAGACGTATGTGAGGGCCAAACCAGGTCTCCAGTCGGAATTCCGGTAAGGATGAACTCCGATCGTTAAATTACCCATCACATACTCCCACCTGCCACCCACGATTACACACTGGTTAGGCCAAACGCTTGGTCGACAGATACAACGAATATCCGTACGTTTTGGAACGCGCGGTAGTCAGATAAAATGGCCGAAAAGGAAGCAGTTTTTGAGGTAAGCGTTGTATTTATATTTATATTTATGATATATAGACGAATTCAGCCTCATGATTGGTCTTACGGAATGCCCCCAAGTATCCGCCGTCTGCAAATACTGCTTTTGAAGCTGTGTAAGTGGAATTGATGGAGAAATGCAAAACAAAGTTTGGGTTGTCAACAACAAAACGTGGAGTTTTTATCAAAGTAGCACAAAATGGCCCTGTATGCCCATTTATCGCACACATATATGACCCCGGCATTGGAAATCATTGAATACATGTAGAGAAATACAATTTGAGACACCTGCCGACACAACAACACATTGCATGCAGAATATTGACATTTTTTTACTGCAACGATGGGCAATGCCGATTGACATGCAATGCATATGCTGCCGATGCAGTATCAATTGAACGAATAATATGTCTTTCGGCAGTTTATTTTCCAAACAATGTCATTCTTATCCGACGTTCGTGCTGTCAGATGCGTATTATTGGAAATAATCCACGTTTATGTGCCAATTTTGCGGGTTGGTCTTAATTTTATGTTTTATTAATTATTCCACTACTTCTGTGGTGTGGTCTTTAAATTGAAATGTCTCTGTTCGCATGTAGACACACTGCATACAAATTAAACCCATTGAAGCACTACCCTAGCAAAATATATAACTGCAACTTCTAATGTGAGGATAATGCTCTGTGTACCCATTTATCGTACAAATATATGGCCCCTGGTACTTTCATTCCCAAAATATGCGACGTGGACTGATTTACCTTTCAGAATATTCCGTTAATCAGAAAGGCCGATGTGTTAAACATAGTTGTAAGCAGTGTATATCCGGTTGAGACGGCTCATCACGAGAGTAGTGTATCCCGTACTCGTATGCCCCAATTCGATAATTATATGAAGCATTTGCCTGATATTATAGTCTGTTTCACGAAACCTGCCCAAATTTTACGGCTATATAAACAATGCAAAAACAATAATTTTTTTCATAATATTAAATTAAAGCAAAATTTAAGAATGAGCCTTCTTTTTATTTCGTGAAATTTGGTTAAATATTGATTTTATAACGAGAAATTGATTTCTCTATGGGAATTTAACATGGCGGAAAAGAGGTAAAGGACTTGTGGGAGGAGTCAAAAAACTGTTTTTTTTGGAAATTGACTCCGAAACCTGGCTAAAGAGCTGGGAAATGATCTAACTAAGAAAACAAAAGTTAAATTTTAAAAATCGGTCCAGTATTTCTATTCTAAAAAATTTCCCCATGTTAAATCCCCATAGACATCTTCACTCCGTGAAGATATCTATGGGGATTTAACATGGGGAAATTTTGTTTTCGCAATAAAATCAATATTTGACCAAATTTCACGAAATAAAAAGAAGGCTCATTCTTAATTTTTCCTTTAATTTAATTTTATGAAAATAAATCTTGTTTTTTAATTGCTTATATAGCCGTAAAATTTGGGCAGCTTTCGTGAAACAGACAGTAGAGAGGTTGCGATCTAATACGTCTACGTGTACGTGTAGCAAAGGGAGGCATACACTAATTATGTCCCTTAAACCACTGATAAGACATAATTGATGATATCAGTGATTGAAGGGACATAATTAGTGTATGCATTCCTTGCCTACACATATACGTACACGTATTCAATCGCAACCTCTCTATTGTATGAATACTCTCGTTCACTCACTGGAGTAAACCGTGAATGTTCCTCGCTCGTAAACGCTAATAGTGTGACATTATATTGCGACAACTCTGCATGAGACGACCAGCATCGGTAGAGTATCAGTACTGACAAAACATTCAAATTTTGCCGTACTGCAACTCTGCCGCTTCTGACCTCTCTGTGGCACCAATGATCCTATGAATGTAACCGATAGCTTGTGTTTCTGTTGCAGTTGACATGGGGAAACAACATAAAAAAGTATCGCTGTGGCTCAATCGACCAAAAAGATCACTCCTCAAGGTCAACATTAAACGCACGCCGAAAAGAAAGCTTACAAATTCAACTCGAAACACAATTAACTATTCACAACTGATTACATGTAAGACGCCAATAAGCTTGTCAAGGAAACGACCTCTTACTCCGACCTCCAGTCACAAGAAAAGTAGAAAACGATTAAGTTTGACAACTCCAAATAAGTCAAATGTAACCGATGAAAACCAAGAATTTGATGAATTTGAGGATATAGAATTCATAGACGATCCAACAACACCTGAAGGCTTCAAAAAATTTGTCGACATGGCTACAGATTCAGATGTTATGAATAATCTATCTGTAGTCGGATTGCAACCGCCGCGAATAAAACAAGGAATGTATCTAATTTGTCAAAATCGGCCAGCTATAATTGTTTGTTATCTACGCGTCGATCACTGGATGCTGTAATGCTGGGTGAACACGTAAGACATTTGCCGAAAGACATATTATTCGTTCAATTGATACTGCATCGGCAGCATATGCGTTGCATGTCAATCGGCATTGCCCATCGTTGCAGTAAAAAATGTCAATATTCTGTGTCGGCAGGTGTCTCAAATTGTATTTCTCTACATGTATTCAATGATTTCCAATGCCGGGGGTCACATATGTGTACGATAAATGGGCATACAGGGCCATTTTGTGCTACTTTGATAAAAAAATCCACGTTTTGCTGTTGACAACCCAAACTTTGTTTTGCATTTCTCCATCAATTCCACTTACACAGCTTCAAAAGCAGTATTTGCAGACGGCGGATACTTGGGGCATTCCGTAAGACCAACCATGAGGCTGAATTCGTTTATATATCATAAATATAAATATAAATAGAACGCTTACCTCAAAAACTGCTTCCTTTTCGGCCATTTTATCTGACTACCGCGCGTTCCAAAACGTACGGATATTCGTTGCATCTGTAGACCAAGCGTTCGGCCTAACCAGTGTGGATTACACCTGTATAGCGGGCACTCGTAATTTTTAGAACTGGTGGAATAGTGACACAATTATACACTTATTTAATTCCTATAAAGAACGGTTTTGCCTACTGAGTCGGCATGTACCTTAAAAGGCGCATATAATCTTTTTATTTCGTGAAATTTGGTAAATATTGATTTTATTACGAAAAATTGATTTGTCTATGGGAATTTAACATGGGGGAAAAAGCGGTGGAGAACATGGAGGAGGAGTTAACAACGAAAACAAATATGGAAATTGACTCTGAAACCTGGCTGAGAAATAATATAACTAAGAAAACAAAAGTTAAATTTTGAAAATCGGTACACTATTTCTGAAATTCTGAAAATGTCCCCATGTTAAATCCCCATAGTCTATGGGGATTTAACATGGGTTAATTGTTTTTTCGCGATGAAATCAATATTTGACTAAATTTCACGAAATAAAAAGAAGGCTCATTCAAAACTTTTCATAAAATTTAATATTATCCGAAAACATACTTTTTTTGCATTGTTTATATCGTGAAACAGACAGTAGTCACAGACAATGAGCTTCACTGCGAAGACATCGACCTCACTCTCCCTTCCTGGCTCATCAGGGGGCCGCAGGGATTCCGCTGGGAAAAAAAAATAATATCCACTTCAAAAAAAAATATAAAAAAATGAAGTGGCGATTTTTTTTCGAAAATTGTAATTTTTTATCGCCAACTGTTTATTTTTATCGCCAATTGCGAAAGTGGCGATCGCCAGTGGAATCCCTGGGGCCGTTTCACTAAACTTCGTACGACTAAGATAGTCGTAAGTGCAAATTTAGGATCGTCTTGACATTTCTATTGGTGGATTTACATGTATTGAGCATA
The DNA here is from genome assembly GCA_029237695.1 of Conchocele bisecta. Taxonomy (NCBI): domain Eukaryota; kingdom Metazoa; phylum Mollusca; class Bivalvia; order Lucinida; family Thyasiridae; genus Conchocele; species Conchocele bisecta. Next base: position 72,003,242 of record CM055270.1, on the reverse strand, counting down.
GGCTGCAAACGCAAGAAAACATTGTTAATGTGAAATTTACAGACTATCATAATTTTGCACTTACGCACATTTTAGTCGTACGAAGTTTAGTCAAACGGGCCAGTGACAAGACCTTATATTGGCGCCCATCTACTGTCTGTTCCACGTTTTACTGCCGACGAACTTTTGGCAAGTAAACACATTAAATATAAACACTGTTTATATGTAAATATAAGTAATTTTTCATCAATAACAAAAAAATCGCCCTCCCCAATTTCATTAAATATTGATTTTATTGCGAAAAAAAACAACATTTCCTATGTAAATATAACATGGGGGCAATGAGGAGGAGGCGCTTGGGGAGGAGTCAAAACACAAAAACAATGGAAATGATTCAAATCAGAAAACAAATGTTTTTGAAAATCGGTCCACAAATTCCAAAACTATTTAAAAAATCTAAAATCTATGTTTAGCTATTAATAGCCAAATGTTCGCAGGCAGCCACATGTGGGACAGACTACAGGTTTCCGTTTCACTAAACTTCGCACGACTAAACTGTTCGTAAGAGCACATTTAGGATCGTCTGTAAATTTCAATTGATGGATTTACATTTATTGAGCATATGCTGCATATGCAGCCTATGCTCAATGAATGTAAATCCAATAATTGTTTACAAGAAAACACTGTTAATGTGAAATTTACAGACTGTCAAAATTTTGCACTTACGAACATTTTAATCGTACGAAGTTTAGTGAAACGGGTTCCTGGTGCTTTACAAGAACCCTGCTGCAAAGCCTTCTGTGCCGGGTTGATTGGTCAATCGACCGGGTCCGTCATGTTCGCCAGAGCGGTCAATATGCGTTACATTGTCCCCCACATTACAGGTCCGGTGGCAGGCGCACTCGTCAACAGGTTCGGCTGTAAGAAGGTGGCGATGTTTGGTTCGGTCCTATCAGCGGCAGCTTTCTTCGCTTGCACCTTCTCACCGAACATCGAGAGCATGATCGTGTTGTACGGCTTCCTCGGGGGTACGTAGCACTGCCAGGGGCTCGCACTATACAGGCCCGTACACAGAGGGGGTGCGACGGGCGCGTACGCACCCCCTTAACCATTTAAACACCACCGGTCTGTATAGTGGTATTGGCAAACAATGTAGATCCAGATGAGCCGGCTCGCGACGAGCCGTCTCATCTGGATCTGCACTTTTTGCAAGTATTTTTCATAATTTTGAGACCAAAAACATCCATGCGAAAATTATTTGTGATGATTGGATTGGGTTGCAAAATTAACATATCAAAATACATTCCAGTTAATTAGGGATGAAATGGTTAATCTGCCGAGGTCTGTCCGTGGATGTGCAAAAAAAGTGTTTAGCCCTTTGCGCCGTCGATAACGCACCCCCTTAAATTAATTTCTGCGTACGGGCCTGCTATATGTGGTTGTGAAATGGGGCTAATGAGTTTTGTGACCAGTGTAGATCCAGTTCAGAATGTGCAACCGCCGCACAGTCTGATCAGGATGTGCACTGTTCGCCATTCCATCAATGAAACACCATCGTTCTTCTAACTGCAATATATACTTAAGGCCAAAAGAAACCTGATATACAAACCTGATGTAAAATGCTTTATAATGCTGAATCTAATCTGCAACTACTGCACCAAAACATTAAATACATGTGTTTAAAGAGGTTGTGTAAACAACGAAAATACAAAAACACCCTTCATTTCAAATCTTGCAGTAAAGAGAACACGATTTGGAAACTTTCCTAGTCAATATTGAGTATCCAGAACATACAATGGATCTCCTACAGTGATCACACTGATGAATTGACCGTATTCAGTACATAGTGTGCCCACCTTGGGCGTTGATCAATGTTTGTCAACGTCTGCGCATTGAATGTACACATGAATGACACGTTCAGGCATTGCTTCCTATGCTTCATGAAGAGCTACTTCAAGCTGTCAACATTATCAGGTGGATTTGGTCTTGACAGAACTCCTAGCTCATCCCAGACATGCTCTATATGATTCATGTCTGGGCTGAGAGATGGCCAGGGTATGGCATTGACGTTACTACCACGTATAAATTGGGCTGTTACACATAGAATACCAGGCTAGTGTCTTTTGATATCAAGTTTATCAGGCAAGGCTAGGAAACGCGTAGGAAATTCCTACCGTTTCCGAGCCGAGCCTGATAAACTTGATATCAAAAGACAATAGCCTGGTATTCTATTTATCAGGTTAACGTTTTATGCTCGAAAATGACCACATATGACGTCGTTATATATGAACAGAACGCGGACTTGTTTACGTTGCGTCATTACTCTGACGTCATTCGGTGACGTCATCCGACCAATGGAACGTCAGTTTTCACTTCGTTGTAACCGGGATGTTTATATCACGTCAATGCCTGATACAACAATATGTTATCAGTTAGTCCGTATTCGGTCAATGCATGGTAGGTTACCTGATAAAAGAGCTGAATGGGGTCTGGTATTATCATTTTGGAAATACTGCAGTGTGTACATTCAATGCGCAGATGTTGAAAAACATTGATCATCGCCCAAGGTGGGCACACTACGTACTGAATACGGTCAATTCATTATTGTGATCACTGTAGGAGATCCATTTTATGCTCTAGATACTAGTAATCAATTTTGACTAGAACAGTTTCCAAATTGTGTTCACATAGCTTTATTTGTGCCACTGGCTGTGTCGGAATTGTTTTAGCACATGACACAAACGCTTTCTATAGCCAACTGATGGCTAAACCCTATCTAAAAGAGACACACAAAATAAAAGGGACACATGATGCTGTCAAAATGATACATGTGCTGAAACAAGCTATGTGTAAGTACTTCTTTGTACAGGCACTTCCATCAATAAAATAAAAATACAGTATTAATCTGCAGATATTAGATATTACATGCATATTAGATTTTCGATATGGCACATGCAAACATTTCTCTCTGCCCAATCGTGTAGGAACAACATATGCAAACATCATCAAACTGTATGGTATTATTTCATAATTACCGCATATGGTGCAACTTTCTCGTTGGGAGTATCTGCAGAAACACTTAGTAAGTACATACCCAAGGTGTATGATCACGTGGTACTAACAACAACAACAAGTACTGAAACTTCTAGAATCCATCTGATTGAAAGTACGTATTCTTTTATATTGTCCTTATTACGTAACGCGTTAAGCTGCATTTGATGGTCTCTGTTTAACGCTATGGTTTTATTACATCTACATTGACATTACACCGGTCCACCAGTAGGGGACATCAACCTTAATCCCATTTCCATTTCAGGGTTAGGGTTTGGCTTCATGTACCTGCCGGCTATCGTGATGGTGGGCTATTACTTCGATAAGCGGCGCGCCCTGGCCACGGGTATCGCTGTATGCGGCAGCGGGGTGGGCAGCTTTGTGTTCGCCCCGCTCTGTGAGCTCCTTCTGTCCGAGTATGACTGGAAGGGGGCGATGTGGATCATATCCGCCATACTGCTAAACGGTGTCGTCTTCGCGGCGTTGTATCGACCGCTGGAGTATTCAGTAGAGACATACACGGAAGATACCATCAAGTCTAATGGAGTGAACTCTGATGATGCCTGTGTAGGGTATAAACTTACAGATGAAAACAACTCTAAGATCCCCGTGTTTAAATCCGCGACGGAGGAGTTGAAATACAACGCAGCCAACCAGATTTACCGGTGTAGATCAATGGAAGTATGTGCTAACACCGGTAATGAGGCGAAACACAACGTAAACCCTGTGGCAAGACTTGGACATAGTATGTTTCTAGACTCGGCTCACAAATCATCACACGACGGTCCTCACCATAGACATGTTTTGAATCCTCTCGCGAGGAAGGATATATTTTACAGTGGCAGCGTACACCACTTGCCGGAGTATACTGAAGCTGGAAACGAAGAGCGGTTTGTCGCCAGCATGTTGAATGAGCATGAAGTAGATAATGACACGGAGAGTGAAGATGATGGAAAATGTTCCCTTCATCTCATTACGGGAATGTTTGACTTCTCAATGTTGAGAAGCGTTACCTTCGTCGTGTATTGCATATCCTGCTTTCTGTGCATGATAGGTAAGTAGTTTTTTTTATCCAATGAGGGATCGTAGTTAGTTATTTTCCTTTGCAAATCAATTTATAGAGATCCGGTCCTGTGCTGTATTTCAGTGTTTATTTCTTACTGAATAGCACAACAAATTAGTTATGCGAACCGAGTAGACCCAGTTCAGACTGCACACATGTGCAGTCTGATCTGAGTCTATGCTGTTTGCAATAACACGTGTGAACATATGAATCTGGCAAATAATGTGTCTCAGATCAGATTGCGTAGATATGTAGTATGATCTGGATGAACACTAGTCGAACTCACTATAAATACTCCTTTTCACATCGCATCATTCTACCAGAATTTTTACCAGCAATAAGGCCCCAGACTGCACAACTTGGACCGGATTTCTATAAATAAATACATTCAACGGGAGATAACTAGCAATTGAAGGTATCAATGAAATAACTCGTGGTATGGTGTTAGCCGCTTCATTCCATTGACCTTTTGCATTCTCCACGGCTAATGTGTGCGCATGCAGGTTTTTACTGGGTTTTGTACTAATCATTCCCTCCTTACATAACATGCGTTGATTCCTTCGTGTTCATTTTCTGAATTTGCAATAAGAAAAAAAGGGGACATATTTTTAACCCTAATCAATACAATATTTTCAAGCAATGTAGATCATGTTGAAGCTCACGTGGACCTATTCCGTTAGCGAAAATTAGCATTTGGTAGTGTTGAAGTGATTGAGGGGTTGTAGAAGTCTACGCACATACAACGTACACACGTGAATACGTGTAATTTGCATACTTCATTATTCATGTTCAATTGAACCTGTTTCCTCAATTGTGTGCTATGACGTACATAGTAAATGTATAACGAACTGTTTGCTGAACACTAGCATAGTAAACAACGAGGCTTTCATAATCTTAAAACAAGAGTACACATAATACGGTAAATATGTGTGATACTGACAAAAGCAATATTGAGATTGTATCGCCAATCCTAGTTACAGGTCGGCATACGCATCCACACAGTAATAGCAGTGCATACACAGACCAAAGTTCAGCAACGAATACGATCATATTAGAGCTGTTTGGATGAATCAGTGACTGGTCCAATATACCACAATGTCATTTTCGGTGGATCTTTACAATCTGTTCATTGTGATATTATATCACCTTGTCAAGGTCATTACCAAGGTCAGGAATGATCGAGACAAATTGGCTCCCATATTATCATATGAACCAAATATACTTCAATGTTATGACGTTATGACCAGTATAGCTTGATCTGACGAACGAAAAGTGGTAACAAGCAGTTGAAGTGTAAGGGATAGGCTAGAGTAGATAAGGACACGTAGTCACTTAATCACTTATAATGTACACTATATTACATGGTGAACACGCAGGAATACATGATATATTGATATGCGAACATCACTGTACGGTGCATGATACTATTCAATTACAAGGTTGTAAGCCAATCGACTGTTATACTCTAACGCAACTTAAAAGCTATAGACGAATAAACTCAGTATGTGGTATCTCAATGGTCCCGTAGTGGACAATAGTATGAATGCACAAGTACTTTGATGATCGCTAATCAAAGTGAAATAACATACAAGTACAACATGGCAGAACGAACATTGGAGGACAAATGACAATCATCTGAGCTACCCCAGTGCTGGCGTATCTCAATAGATAGTGGTAACCTCTGAGTATTCAAGGTCCCAAGGTGTGCCTCACCCGCAGTATGAGGTCTAGTCACCAATATGGCTATAATCCAACTTCAAGTGGATTAATCAACAAACAATATATGTAGTCTTACTACAATCCTTAACCATGATATGCCATGATAGGAGTATTACCATACACTATCACAGTATACATATGTATTGCCTATGCAATGTATTTCCAAAGTCTGAATGTCAAAGTCAAAGCCGGATGTGGTTACATCACATGGTAGTCAACAACGACAATGTTCCGGAAGCTGGTACCGGAAGTAAAGTTCCAAAGGTAGACTGTCGCGAAGTATTATTTCCGGAAGTGGTACACCAGATGTGAAGTTACTATGGTATCACTCGACTGTAGCAACCCGGACGTGGTGGACCGGATGTAAAGTATCCATGGTAAATCAATTTGTTGGAATACACCGAAAGTGGTAGACCGGATGTAAAGTTCCGATAGAATGCAAATGGCGATTATCACGTTTGGCTAAGATGCCGGGAAAAGTTTCACATAGGTGACATTCAACTCGGTGGTAGTATAATAAGATGATATATGTGTATGGTGTTTCACTTCACTAATCGATGGCTGTGACTGTCTGTTGAACGCGATGTAGCAATCACACACTGCTCAATACAGGCCTGTACCCGGAGCTGCTATACACACTGCGCCAGACAGACGTACGGACACTCGGACGACCTGGTACTCTGCACTGACTGGGGTCTGCCCTCAACGGGTGGACCAAAACATCCAATGTGGCTCGCTGGAGCGATCTCAAGAGGCATAATCCTCCGTGTCACTGGTGAATATAGCACTATCCTTCTGCTACCAGAAAATATGTGTCCCCACAACACATTGCGAGACATCGCTTATATACGCACCAGCGAATCCACGCACAGAATAATGAATATGCCTAACCTAGCTCGACATCTCAGCATAAATATTACAAAACCATGGCTTTTGCCATTTCACCCGCGGGTTATATTTGGCATAAATATATGTTCCCACGCCATAAAATCCAACCAAACTAGTGTACAGCCTCTGCGGAATAAATACCATCCAACATGGTATATCCCACACTACCATAAATCTGCACACTATAGACCCAGATCTCAGAATGCGAAATGGACTCGACTGGTCCCGACATACGAGGGTCGCTATTTGGCCCCGCCAAACCCGTCCATATCGGTACTACGGGCTGAACACTCAAATGAGAGTGTAGCACATACTAAACTGAAATATCGTGGTTATTTACGGAAATATCACGACACAAAGCATCACCAGTATGGGATCTGATATATCCGTGTTGGCCAGTACCAGGCTATGCTGAAACCCTAACCCGTAGCATACATAACAGGGCAGACCATGGTATGGTCTGCGCTATATAATGGCTTCACCTACAGAAGGTCCCTTATCTGGTGAACAACTGACACGCGCCAGTATGGGATCTGATATATCCGTGTTGGCCAGTACCAGGCTATGCTGAAACCCTAACCCGTAGCATACATAACAGGGCAGACCATGGTATGGTCTGCGCTATATAATGGCTTCACCTACAGAAGGTCCCTTATCTGGTGAACAACTGACACGCGGACAATCCTGATACCACCGCGCGTCACAATCAGTAAAATATATATTACTAAACTGATGTAAAGCTACAATAGCATGCCTGTCAAGTATATTTGTGCATCAACTGACTGGTTTCTGCAAGCAAAGAGTGTATAAAACAAAACAAATCTGGAATGTGTTTTTTACTGTACTACTTTTGACTTATTACTACACCGCGCATGAATATCTGATGCTTTAGTGTCACGAATGGTCTAATGCTGACCACACTATCATACAATGATTTTCGGACAGAGTACCATAATTGTCGGCGAATTAAGGACACGTCCTACCCCTGATAATATGTTGATTCAAAAATAGTTGCTTCGGAGCTGTGATGGGATAAAGAGGATAGTAGGTAAGTGCCGTGAATGGCAAAAACATATCTGGCAAGGCGTAGGAAACGAGATGGGCGAGGCTCTGCCGAGCACATCCCGTTTCAGTGCCGCGCCAGATATTTTCCCCATTCACGGCACTAACCTACTATTCTATTTATCCAAACAAGACCTACACATGACTTTAAGATGCAAAAACAATAACATCAGCCACCGCACATATTCATACGCAGTGATTAGGTCGTATAGACAGAATATCAAAAATGTTTCACGGCACCGTGTTCCACGACACATACGCACTGTGTTGACGGGATAAATATGTATAACGTACATGTATATTTGAGCATTACCTCGTCACTATATATACTGTATGATTCAAGGAGTGGCCAGCTCGGCCATATTTATAGACGAAATAGTCTCAGACCGCAATCACTGGTTCGGCCTGTTTTAGAGAATATGTGCGGATGCACAGGCTGATCTGAATCTACACTGGTCGCAAAACCCAAAAGCCCCATTTATCAAGTCTTGGCCACATTTCAGATATTAAGACTACTTTTTTTTGTCTTCCAGGGTTTTTCGTTCCGTTTATATACTTACCTGTGATTGCTCAAGAAATCGGACTTTCCTCCACACAGGTACAAAATTTCCCCATGTTAAATCCCCATAGACATCTTCACGGAGTGAAGATGTCTATGGGGATTTAACATGGGGAAATTGTAGAACGATGATATCAATGTATCTGTATTAAAGGTATTATTGTATTTATGTGTATTTATATGTATTTATATGTATTTATATGTATTTATATGTATTATTGTGCCACTCAGTAGGCACAAACTGTTCTTTATATCAGAGACATTTTCTGACAAAATAAACATTCATTCACCATTACCCCACGTATTGATTGGCATTATTATGCATTTTGTATCAGCCGTAAATTTCCACATTGGTCTCAGGGGCGATAGCCGTGTTTCCTTGCAATGTTAACGGACATTTACTTTTTAGTGTCTGTATTTATTTATTTTGGATGTGCAATGATCATACTTTATAATCTGTCGAAAATAAAAAAAATCGGGTGACACATTTAATTAGCATAAATAATTAAAAACATGCCTCATTTTGCATATGAAAATATCCTGATACCACCGCGCGTCACAATCAGTAAAATATATATTACTAAATGATTATATCTGTATAGCGGGCACTTGTAATTTTCAGAACTGGTGGAATAGTGACACAATTATACACTTATTTAATTCCTATAAGGAACATTTTGTGCCTACTGATGGGCATGTACCTTTAATATTTGCTGGCTGTGCCAAACGTGGAAAGAGACGAACGGAGAATGCATCTTATACATTGGCATGTTCACATATTCGTAGTTTGTAAACATATATTCCATCACACTTACGAAGCTTGAAAAAAAAATACTTTTCTATGAAACATGTCCATACATTTAAGACATCGACTTGTCTGCATATGTTTATGAAGGTTTACAATGGTCGACAGATGCGGCTCCAGGATTTAGTTATACGGGGCGTGGATCCTCTGTTGTAAATAAGACACACAGAAGCCTCCAATTTCCTAAGATACACATATTAGTTTTATGCATTTATGTCTCATTTCTGATAAGAAATATATGTTGTTACCATTCAGCTGAACAATCTCGTCGAGACGGTTCAACTGAGTCAAGGATCCAGCATTTGGGGAACGGGGGGGGGGGGGGGTGTCTAGTTGCGACGGTAACTCTTGCAATCTACTAGATGGTACGGGAGTAATTGCAAGAGTTACCGTGTTCGCAACTAGGGGGTTGTCCTATTTTTCAGCTCTTCGAAATGCACTTTCCTGTGTTTTACGGCATTTCAATTCAGACTCCAACTGGTGGTAAACTGCGAGGGGTTGCAACCCCGGATCCCCCTCCACCTCTAGATCCGCCCCTGTGAGTGGTAACAACATACACTCTGGGTGCGAAATTTCCACATAAAACATGGGTTAGAAACTTGGTAAATTACAAAGGGGGCGTGCGCCGGACACGACCCCACATTCATCCGTGCCTCATTTTAAACGCAATTGTGTACTTATGTATACTCAAGGCAAGTGACCAATAATTAATAATTAATAATATTTTCTATAACGCATGTCCATAGATTTAAGATATATTGACTGTTCTGTATATGTTCATGAAGGTTTACAGAACAGGTTATCTGGCCACACGTAGGTGGCATACGAGATCATAAATTATGTACATCATTTAACAAACATACAATGATTTTAAAGGTACAAGCCCACTCAGTAGGCACGAAATGTTATTTAAAGGAATTAAATAAGTGTATAATTGTGTCACTATTCCACCAGTTCTAAAAATTACGAGTGCCCGCTATACAGTTATAATCATTGAGTAATATTTATTTTACTGATAGTGACGCGCGGCGGTATCAGGCTATTTTCATATGCAAATGAGGCAGGATATGTTTTAATTATTTATACTAATTAAATGCGTCATCTGTCTGAAAAATAATATTTTCGACAGATTATAAAGTATGATCATTGCACATCAGAAAATAAATACAGAGAATAAATGTGTAATGTCCGTTAACATTTTAAGGAAATCAGTGTGGAAATTTACGGCTGATATATAATGTTAATAATGCCAATCATGAATGGTGAATGAATGTGTATTTTGCCAGAATGATGTCTCTGATATAAAGAACATGTTGTGCCTACTGAGTGGGCATGTAATTTTAAAAGAAATGTACAGCTCAGATTTGTTCCGGGTTCCACAATGGAACGATCGATTGCCTGTTGTTTACACATCGTTTTCATATTGTTTTCGTTTTAATAATTAGCAAACAATGTGTTCGTTGGTTTAAATGTGTCACGTTTACACCAACGAAGACAAAACTTTTCTAATAAAAACCAACGAAAACGACGAAAACGACGAAAACGACGAAAACGAACATTCAGGCGTTTAAATAGTTGAACACCTGATATTAAACGTAAACATGGAATTCACGTACACAAGAAAACAAACGATAATCGTTTACGTGCATACCGTTGTACAAATGATCGTTTTCACTTCGTTTTCGTTTGTCTTGTCTGGGAACAAATGTGCGCTATATCCAGGGCACGTGGTTGATATCCACGGTGGGTATCCTGAACAGTGTGGGCCGGATTGCCGTCGGGTACGTGTCGGATAAATCGTGGGCGGACTGCGTGCTGATCAACACCGTAGCACTGATCATCGCCGGCACCGTTACCATGTTTGTCCCGTACTACACCGCATACCCTGTGCTCATCATCTACACCATTATATTCGGCATCAGTATAGGTATGGCGTTCTTACCATGTTCAAGAGTAGTTGCGAACAGGAACTCTTGAAATCTACTCCCGTACCGTCCGTGGACGGTACGGGAGTATATTTCAAGAGTTACTGTTCGTAACTTGTTCATGAGCGGATTCAGGCGACGGCGTGCCCGGCTCATGCCCCCTCTAAAATTTCACTTTTTTATTATTTTGATCACACAGAATGCACATTTAACAGTCCGACTCACAACATTCTCCCCGGGATATCTCTTCAAAACACTCCCATATCGTCCGTAGCAGTCTACGGGAGAATGTTACAGCGTTACATTTAGGCCATACCATATCTTTCATATGTTAAGTCTCCACCCAGTTGACCAAAGCCTACTAACGTATCCGGTAAAAACAAATATGGCATTGAAGGGTTTGGGAAGTTTTAAGCATACATTTAATTTTCAGTCAGCAAACTTTAGAAAAAGTACTCTTATTAAACGTATTAAGTGGACATTCATGAACTGGATTAATACTTGAATAAATCCCCCAATCAGTTTCCATATTACTTCACCAGTAAATAGTGTAAAATTGCATACACACCGTGTTTGATTTTTCACAGAACCACTTTCAAAACCTACCCGCACGTGGACGCTTAACAGAGAAAGAAATTTGTATGGCCTTACGACAACTACCCAACCTCATACATAGCCTGAGGTCCTCTTTGAATGGTTCCATTCAAAATCCTTGGCATACACAACAAATATTTAGCTGTGTTTAAATGCCAATAAAGTCATAAATATACATTGATATATAATGTATTTTCTTTGCTGTTAACTAGTACAGTGAAACCTCTCTAAACAGGACACCCTGGGATGTCCCACAGGGTGTCCGGCTTAGAGAGGTTTCACTGTTAGTCAGGCATTTGATCATTCTGAGCCATATTGTGTGCTATGCGATCACGAACACACATTATCACCTGAAATAAGTAACCAAGAAATTCATTCAAAATAAGGTCACATGTGTTTTCTCGGTGTCCGGTTTAGAGAGGTTCCACTGTAAATAATTCAGACAGTCCAGGTTATGTGCAGGAAAAATGGCATATGTATATAACCAGAGTTCTGGGGGGCCGTTTCACTAAATTCGTACGACTAAAATGTTCGTAGGTGCAAAATCATGATAAATTTCACATTAACAATGTTTTCCATTAAACAATTATTGGATTTACATTTATTGAGCATGCAGCCTATGCTCAATAAATGTAAATCCATCAATTTAAATTTCCACACGATCCTAAATTTGCACCTGCGAACATTTTAGTCGTACGGAATTTAGTGAAACGGAGCCCTGTTTACCGTTACTTGAATATCAAAAAGCCGGTTGACCTTTATTCCAGCGGCGTTTGTGTCGTTGCGGTCCATCATTATCGTGGAGCTGTTGGGGATAGATAAGCTCACGAACTCATTCGGTCTAGTGGTTCTCTGCCAGGGCCTCTCTTCATTTATCGGCTCACCTGTCGCAGGTACGTGCTATTGTATGCTTATATGAGACACGCCAAGTGATTTTTTATCGTCGCACATCTGCGTAATTTCATGAAATACGTTTTCAAAATGTACAGTATTTTCCGTAAATGAAGCAAAAAGTTTACAAAACTTACATGCAGAATCATATGAAAATTGTGTCCCCTTTTGACGCCGGAAAATAATGTATTTCATGAAATTACGCAGATGTCCGAAGGTAGAAAATCGCATGGCGTGTCTCATATGTGGCTGTCACAGGAGAAATGGGGCTTATGGGATCTCTGACAACCAGTGATGCTGCTCATCATATAGCATACTGCTGTAGCCTGATACCGATCTGCATTCCTTGTTAGAAGCAGGGTTTTCGTTGATGGAATGGCGAACAGTGCAGATTCTGATCAGACTGTGCGAATGCACAGGCTGGTCTGAATGTACCCTGGTTGCAAAACCTATAAGCCCCGTTTCTCCCGTCACAGCGACATGTAATCGACAAACATGTTCTGACTTTGAAAAACACAAATGTATGTTTGAAAATGGTGTCCTAGACGCAGTAATATTCTTGTGAAATAGATTAGTATATCAATTGACAAGGTTCCATACATTGGCATAACCAATCTTGGATATTTTTACGGAGCACACCGCCCTAGTATTACTACTACTAACTATTGCTACTCAGCTACTCAGCTCCATACTTTTGTTTGCTGCTCGCATTTTTTGAATGGGTCAAATTGTAGCCGGAGACATATTGGAGGAGATTTATTGTACAGTATTACAGAAGGTGTATGATCACGCGGTTACAACAACAACAACAAGTACTTACACTTCCAGAATCCATCCGATTCAAAGTACGTATTCTTTTATAGTGTGCGTATTACGTAACATATTTTGATGAAATATGGCGCATCAAACGCGTCTTGTTAAGCTGCATTTGGTGGTCTCGGTAGTTTGGCCCAAACTTCTGTCGTTATTGCGAAGAATCGATTTCCGTGTCTACCGACACGGAAATCGATTCTTCGCAAAAACGAAATAAGTCTGTGCCGAATACTTACTTTGGAGTGGGCGAGCTTTCAACACATTCAGCCATTGTTGTTGTTGTAACCACGTGATCATACGCCTAGTTACATGTAGCGTGATTAAACCACGGTCGTAACGAATTCAGAGCCGCCGACGAACATGCAACTGATACAAGTAATATAAGTTAAAATACCTCTCGTATGCATTTGTGATTCATAGGCACATTACAGGCATTTACTATCAAACAAGACGGGTGAAAACCGCATACATATATTCCTACTCTGTCACTAGGTATGTAAGTTTTAATTTTAAATTAGCTTGGATTAGCTTTATGTCTATGATTACATTCGTGAATTTTGTGTATATGAAACGAAATTGCATCCGAGAGGCCCTTTAAGTACTGAGATGACGTTACCTCCAGACTCTGTTGGCGCTGGGCCTTGGATATGCGGAAATATATTCAAAATGGCCCCTGAAATTTAAGCTAACCTTAGACGTCAATCACGGAAAATGTTGCAGTCTTGTTAATCAATATCTGCTAAATACGGCGATATAATAATTAAGGTAATTCCATGACCGGATTCATATGTGGCCGTGATTGAGAAAATGGGCCTTATGTGTTGCTATGCGACCAGTGTAGCCACAGATCAGCCTACGCATCCGCGTAGTCTGATCAGGGCCAGCACTGTTCGCCATTCAGTCAAGAAATATTCTTAATGTATCTAAAAAAAAAACAGTTACCAGGCTACAAGAGTGCACTATTTGATCCGGAGATACACTGGTCATAAATCCCATAAGCCCAATTTATCCTGTCACAGTTACATATCTCATCTGTTCAACGAAAAGCACGCCATAATTGCACATTTTGTAGCGTAAAACGTTACCAGTAGCCGATTTCACCAACAGTGCAAAGTATACTGTTCTAGCAAAGTATACGTTGAGGAAGAAATTTTCAATTTTATGATAAATTTATTAATTGTTCTTATATTGAATTTATTACATTATCACAGCCATGTTATCACATGGCTGTGATAATGTAATAAATTCAGTATAATAATTCAGCATCCTTTTAATCATCAACTATATGCAGTCGTTAGTTCTATATGAAATCATGCATTTCAGGAAAAATAAATTATTACTTCCTCAAAGTATACTTTGCTAGAAAAGTATGCTTTGCAATGTTGATGAAATCGACTACTGATATATATATATAGAATACCATACTATTGTCTTTAGATATCAAAAGTTCTTCAGATATCAAGGAATTGGTTTCTACTAAACGCTAAGTCATGTAAATGCCACTATAAGCTTGTGCTAAACGTGTTTAGTAGAAACTAATTCCTTGATAAATGCCTTGTGCCGAAACGTCGGAAGAGTGGTTGCCGGTCTTTGCAGAATGTTCAGCATATCGTATTATTGCGGAAAGTTTAGATCTCAAGTTTATCAGGCTCGGCTCGGAAACGGTATGAATTCCGCGGCAAGCCTCGGAATTCCTACGCTTTTCCTAGCCTTGCCTGATAACCTTCATATCAAAATTTATCCCGTCAACACAGTGCGTATGTGCCGTGAAACACGGTGCAACGTGAACTATTTTTGATATCCTGTCAATACGACCTAATCACTTCATATGAATATGTCATACTAGTCGATTCTCCGATTTTGACGATGCGGCTGGGGTTATTTTTTCGGATTGTAAAGCTAATTGTAATGTTGACTGAATACATAGAATAGTAGGTTAGTGCCGTGAATGGGAAAAATATCTAGCGCGGCACGGAAACGGGATGTGCTCGGCAGAGCCTCGCCCATCCCGTTTCCTAAGCCTTGCCATTCACGGCACTAACCTACTATTGTCTATGCACTAGCCTGATATTCTCTGTGTATTGCAGGTGCTCTCTCCGACGCCACTGGTGACTATCGGGCATCGTTCTACCTTGCGGGCGCCGTAATTACCCTATCGGGCGTCATGTGTCTGCCATTACGCCGATTAAGTAGATGGGAAAAACAGCGGGCGAAACAACGACTGAACACTGGCAATGTGAAGGACTCCGAGGCGGCTCATAAGTTGCTACTGGAGGACCGATGACATACAGGGTGTTACAAAAACATGTTATCGTGGTATTGTTATGTGCCACTGGCTAATAAGTGCAGCTGCAAATGATACGCATGGTTCTGAACATGTTCAAATACCGCGGGTAACTATATCCGGGAGTTTGGTAAAGAGTTCACAAATGTGAAAGCCCCAGAACATATGAACCGCTGTACTAGTATATATTATATAATTCAAATGCGGAAAACACAATAATGACAAGAAATACTTACGTTTCTTCACTTTCGATTTGTTCTGAGGGACGTTCTGTCTTCACCATATTGTTATATTATCGTTCCATCCCTGATTTTGACGAAACAAATCATGAAAGTTCGGGGGGGGGGGCGTTTCACTAAAATTCGTACGACTAAAATGTTCGTAAGTGCAAACTTATAATAGTCTGTCAATTTCACATTAACACTGTTTTCTTGTAAACAATTATTGGATTTACATTTATTGATCATAGGCTGCATAAGCAGCCTATGCTCAATAAATGTAAATACATCACTTGAACTTCCCAGTCGATCCTAAATGTGCACTTACGAACATTTTAATCGTACGAAGTTTAGTGAAACGGCCCCCTGGTGTACAATCAGTTGAACTGTGGAAATATCTATTTGGATTTTAAATCATTCTTCTCACCTTGAAATATAATTGGGTTGGCATTACAGTGGAACTTCTCTACACCGGACACCGATAACACATTTGAGACACGCCATATGATTTCATACCTTCGGAAATCTGCGTAATTTCATTAAATACGTTTACAAAATTTACATATTTTTCATAACAAAAGTAAAAAATTGACAAAAATTCAGACTACATGCTAATTCCTGCAAGTACTGTGAAAATGTTTATCTACTTTTGACGCCATTTACGGAAAATACTGTACATTTTGTAAACGTATTTCATGAAATTACGTAGATGTCCGAAGGTATAAAATCACATGGCGTGTCTCATTTGGTTGGTTTCACTGACATCTATATCTGATGTTACTGTCTGTTCATTATTGACATGCACACATGTATGTCCTGGAGCGTTCATATTCCAGAATCACGGTGGGACCTGTCTCAACCGGACACCCTGGGATTCATGTTTTAATAATGTATCGAGGATATACACATTTAAAAATCCAACAATCCTAGGTGAACGTCTATGTCTACGGAGCACAGCAGAGGACGTAGAATTCTTTTTTTTAATAATTCGTTCCCACGAAATAATAATTCGTTCCCTCAATTTAACAATTAGTTCCCACGAAATAACAATTCGTTCCCACAGGAACGAATTGTTAATTCGTGGGAACGAATTGCTATATCGTGGGAATGAATTGCTAATTCGAGGGAACGAATTGTTAAATTGAGGGAACGAATTGTCATTTCGTGGGAAAGAATTGTTAATTCGAGGCGTGTGGAACGAATTGTTATATCGTGTGAACGAATTGTTATATCATGGGAACGAATTGTTAATTCGAGGGAACGAATTATTAAATTTAGGGAACGAATTAATATTTCGTGGGAACGAATTAATACAAAAAATCCACGTCCCCTGCGGGGCTCCGTATCTGTCAACTAGTATTGTTGGACTTTTAAAGTGTGTATACCCAGAACGATGCTCCAAACATGGCATTAATTTCTACATGTACACAATCATCGTCTTGATCATCGCTGTAGTATCCACAGGCAATATATTCAGCGTACTGGTAGTCATGGACATAGACACTAGTTTTATAATTGAGACACGCCATGTGATTTTGTACATTCAGACGTAATTTCATGAAACACGTTTACAAAATTTACAATATTTTAAGTAAATGTCGTCAGAGGTTGACAAATTTAAAAGATGACAACATTTTCAGAGTACATGCATGTACATTTTGTCAACTTTTAACTTTATTTATGAAAACTATTGTAAATTTTGTAAACGTCTTTAATGAAATGACGCAGATGTCCGAAGATATAAAATGGTACGGCATGTCTCATATGTGACTACGCTGATGTATGACGTCATACTTGTGTGCATATTATCATGCCATAATGCAAGCATTGTGTGCTGATAATTCCTTACAACTGAATTATAATTGGTTTGACCATTTAAACATACACCAGAGCTCCAGATAAGCTGCGTATTTGCTTAAATACCCAATTAAAATTGCCAAAAAACACAATTTGAATCAGAAGTAGCGAGTATCAAGCTGCAATATAAATGTTGTGATATCTTAATCATGCTGCAGAAAACAATAAACAGACCACAGATATATAGTATATTTTTCTTATTTTCCATGAAAACACTTCTTGGTATTTCATTAGAATTGTCTCCCAGGAGACAATTCTAATGAAATACCAAGACATGTTTTTAGTTCGAAGCAAAGTATTCGATAATTGCTGTCTGTTGATGTGTAAACAGTAGTGTTATTTTATTTTACCCAATTACAATTTTGAAATGCCCAATTGCTTCAGAAATGATGGAGTGACAATGCTCAATTACTACTGTCTGTTTCACGTTAACCTTCCCAACTTTTACACCTATTTAAACACCCTGAAACTCCTATTTTTTGGCATAAAATCATTTTTCAGCAAAATTTAGCAATGAGCCATCTTTTTATTTTTTGAAATTCGGTCCCATAATGAAGTAATAGCCATAAATCAAGAATTGAATGCAGGGTTGCAATATTAAAATGTCACGTGCGGTCAGATTTTCAACATTTTTCTAGCATCGAACAGCTTGCTGGATTTCATTATTAAAAAAAAGACACTAACCTTGTATTTATGAGAGCAAATCTTGCCAGGTTGAAAAACAAAGGAATCGAGCCTCCATTTCTCGGTGTTCGTACAAGAAATCCAGAAAAAAATGCCGAGAATTTGGTCAAAATACAACATGATGTCATCATCATCTGCTTCAGCTTTCGTATCTATTGACAACGCCAAGCTGAGGTTGGCATGCTGTTCCTACCACGCAAAATTAATTGCACATATCCTCACACATCGACACCGGTGTAAATCTACCTTCTCTAATGGTATGACTTGGGAACACCATATACACGTCATTTCCGGCGGAAGTATACTGTCACTTCCTGTGAGCCAGTTTCTTTGCCAGACAAATTTCCGGCGGACAACTTGGTTTACTAAACGCTGATTCGTTGGTGAAGGTCACCAGGTTAATGGGATCAAGTTCGTTAGCATTCATAATTTACAATACATTAGGACGTATTAGCAATAGTATCAGATCGACTTGGAACCTTATGGATGAATGATATTCGCTAAATATATGAAGATTAAATGATTAATTGATATATTTTAATGCAAATTGTTTAAATATGCCAGAAAATGATGTTAATAAACAAATTTATTAAGAATTTGTGTTCAGTTCGCAATAATAGTTGTTGTTGTTGTCTACCGGAAGTGATTATTGCAATAGCAGTTTCTTGTTTTATTGTCAACAACTAAAATACGGTGAAATTAATTTATAAGGCAAAAGCCCCTCCATGACTGTTTATTCGAAATAACTTTGTTATTAGACGGATTTTCTTGAAATAAAAAGTAGGCTCATTTCTAAAAAATAGTTTTACATTGTTTTATATAAAACAATAAGCAGCTTGGAGTGTTTTTACACCAATAAATCTTGGGCAGCATTTCGTGGAACAGACAATACTTCCTTATCTGGAGCCCTGAATACACTGTACGATCATGTATTAATATATAGTGTTATACCGCAACCATTGCTCCATGTAGCATAATAAAGGGGGTTGAATAAATGTTAATGAGGTAACTAGCTTCATATTGGCCGAATACGTACTGACTGATAACATAATGTAGTGTCAGGCATTGCCCTGATACGAATATTCGGGAAACACCTAATTGAAAACTGATATTTCATTGGTCAAACGGCGTCACATGACGTTCTTTTCAAGCAAACACAAATCATAATTGCTCATTATGTAGCGTAAAAATTTACATAATAAATATAATACCATGCGATTGTCTTTGCTATCAAGTTTATCAGGCTCGGCTCGGAAACGGTAGGAATACCTTAGAACGGTAGAACTTTGGAATTCCTTCGCGTTTCCTAGCCTTGCCTTATACAGTTGCAAATGACACTGGCTTGGAATTTTCTATATCGTCATAATTTATGGAATGACATCAACAGACATCGTATATGGCATAAATCCATAAGTCATAGTCGATGACGTAACGTCATAGGCTATGGTGTAACGCCAACAGTCATAATAATATGGCGTGCAATATAACGCCAACAGTCAGTCTATGCCGTAGCGTCAACACTCATCGTCAATGGTGTAACGCCAACAACCATAGTCTATGGCGGAAGGCAAACAGTCATAGTATACGGTGTAACGCGAACAGTCATAGTCTATGGTACAACGCCAACATTCATATTCTATGGCGTAACGCCAACAGTCATAGTCTATGACGTTACGCCAACAAACATAGTCGATGGTGTAACGCCAACAACCATAGTCTATGGCGTAACGCCAACAGTCATAGCCTATGGTGTAACGCCAACATTCATAGTCTATAACGTAACGCCAACAACCATAGTCGATGGTGTAACGCAGACAAACATAGTCTATAGCGTAACTCCAACAGTCATAGTATATGGTGTAACGCCAACAGTCATAGTCTATAACGTAATGCCAACAACCATAGTCGATGGTGTAATGCAAACAACCATAGTCTATGGCGCAACGCCAACATTCATAGTATATGGTGTAACGCCAACAGTCATAGTCTATGGCGTAACGCCAACAGTCACCCAACATTCATAGTCTATGGCTTGACGCCAACAACCATAGTCGATGGTGTAACGCCAACAACCACAGTCTATGGCGTAACGTCAACAGTCACAGTATATGGTGGAACGCCAACATTCATAGTCTAAGGCGTAAAGCCATCAGTCATAGTATATGGTGTAACGCCAACAGTCATAGTCTATGTCGTAACGCCAACAGCCAATTATACCACCTCAGTATCCCTCGCCGACAAACACGGATTACTTATATAGTATCACGGACGGAATCCGGACGACAGCTTGAGCCCGGTATACAGCCACCACACCCGAGCAGGTTAAATAGTATCATCCCCGGGTTAAGGTGTGAGCTATCGCTGTGAACAAACGGTCTCAAACCAAACTGGCTGTTAGGGAATATTGGGCAATTGGTATAGTAACTGTCAATCGAGATCACGGTGGCACATTTTTCACAAACCAGGAGTTGGACATGAAAGCAGTGTTTGAAGCTCAAACCAGGGTATAGGGGATCTCGATTGACAGTTTTTCTTAAACCCGGTTGGAGCTATCGATGTACACAATAATTCCTCAAACTCTGGCTTGATGTCCCAAACCAGGGTTTCAACTATAAACTCGGATTTGAGGAATTATTGTAAATTTGGCGTTTAAACTACAATTTTGCTCAAACCATAGTTTCCACTTCGATCGATAATTTTTCCGAAAACTATGTACCGTTTCAACATTTCTCACAGTGAAGATGTTGATGGATTTAACATCCATGGGATTTTTAAAAAAATCGGTCCACTATTTCTCAAATAAGAAAAAAAAACATGTTAGATCCCTATAGACATCTTCACTCTGTGAATAACAAAATCAATATTGGGCCAAATTTCACGTGGTATAAACAGAGGTCACTTCTCTTAGAACCTGGGTTTGATGACTTAGTGTGCATTTGACATTTTTTTAAAAGCTGGAGTTAAATGTTGAAACGGTACGTAGTTTTCGAACTTATTTTTTCACTCACTGATTACTTTATGTATACACAATGTATTTATTAACCTTGGTCCGTTCCTGAAACCTGTGCCTTACCTATTTAAAAAAGGCACCGCTCAGGGTTATATATAGACGATATGTTCCCATGGACGAATTTCCTGCTATCCTCCAAACGCTTCTCGAACTCTTCATCGGGAAAGTCGTCCTTAGTCGGCAAACCCGGCATTAAGAAAGAAAGTTAGCTTCCGGCTCAGGTGCCAGTTTTACTAAACTTCGTAAAACTAAAATGTTCGTAAGTGCAAAATTATGATAGTCTGTAAATTGCACATTAACAATGTGTTCTTGCAAACAATTATTGCATTTACATTTATTGAGCAGCTTATGCTCAATAAATGTAAATTCATCAATTGAAATTTCCAGACGATCCCAAATTTGCAGTTACGAACATTTTAGTCGTACGAAGTTTAGTGAAACGGGCCCCAGGTACCTTACATAGCCTGCGACCAGTAAAGCCACATACCTCAGCCGTTCCATGAAGGAACCTTATTGTTGGTCATACAAGTATTATAGTAGGGTCATTTCCGAGGATTCCGTGACCATAATGTTCCTACCTTTTTTATTGTTGATTTGTCAACTTGAACCATTTTATAAAAAAAATAGATTCTATTTATTTTTCAAAAATTATGGGAAAACTTTTTAGAGCACAAAATTCAAAATGGCCGCCAACAACATTTTGAAATGCATTATCTTGTTAATGAGATAAGCAAGACACACACATGAGGTGTCGTTTTCCAATCATGATATCGTGCCTAAACGGCTGGTATAGTTATTTATGGACTTTGAAATCCAAAATGGCTGTCGTCCGCCATTTAAAATACATTATACTGCACATTGTTAGTGGGAGCTAAGATAAAAGTAAAAATACTGTGTATATAATCACTAATGTTAGCATGTCACACATACTGGAGGGTTCGTGTGTTTGTTTGAAAGTCACTAAGTCCTTAAAATGTAAGATGGCCGCCGTCCTCCATCTGGAACAATAAAAACACAATATTTCTGTGGGGGGAAATTAAGCTAAATGGATAACTTGTGTGACATTTTTGTTAATTTCAGCGGACCACACCTACTGAAAGGGTTGTTTGTTAGATGATATCAGGACCAGGAATTGAAGATGGTCACCATATGCCATCTTGAACAACTGAAAATGCAATGGTTTAATGACAGCGTACAAGTACAATGTACAAACAGTGTGATATCTCATTAATTTTAGGATTCTATATTGGCATTAAGGGAGTTTTGTTACCTTAGAGGTTATCATGATGTCTAATTTCAAGATGGCAACCATATATAACGTAATATATTGCACAATAAAAGTGATCAAAGGTTGGTAATATATTTTGTGTCCTATAAGAATAAATGAAATATTGGGATGTTGCTGTCACTTTTGCAGCAAGTCGATATAGTACAAGCGGGAATGAACTGTCTTTGTTTGTTCAATGACTACTCGAATGGCTATTTGTTATGTTTCCTCTTATCATAACATAGAAGTCAAATCTGTCCGGTATATACATATTTTGAAATGCGTAGCACTCAGTACTTGTAAGCACGATAGTTTGTTGAATGTGTGGCTGCTACCCACTTATTTCCAATATATATATATATATACATACATATAAATTATATATATATAAGGTATATGTATGTATATTATCATACTTAATATATGAGCCACAGTCTGAGATATGTGTGTGGGATAGTGGGTATTCTATCCTCACTTTATCAGTGTGTTGGTGCTAGAAGCTACCATAACAAGCAACATGTTTCCTTTTGATGTATGTGAGTTATCTAATGAGTGATACTCCATTGAGATACATGTCTTTATATAATTGTAGATAATGATAAACACCGAACCGAACACATACATATGTGTGTATGATTGTAGATAGTGATACTACATTGGACATGTGACTTTAGCTAGTGATTCATAACTCCATGTAAAACATATTCAGTAACTATACGATCAGCAGGTCTAAACTTTGCAGTTACTGGATCAGAAATTGTTTGTGTTACAACAGCTGTCAGAATCACAATTCATATCAGTATTATCATTGAAATCCACTTCCTAATAGTTTATGCTTAGTTTAAACTCTGGGAATGGATGATACAAATATACATTACTTGTAATATTATGGGCTTGTCAACCATATAGTGAAATCACATTTCCTACTTAGAATTTGGGTTGGGTTTTCTATCCTGCAATTACTGAATCAGAGTAATAGAGTAGATTGCAAGAGTTACCTTCGCAACCAGACCCCCCCCCCCGTTCACCAAATGCTGGATCCGCCCCTGGTCACGCATGTGTAATTTTGATTAAAAAAACTTGTCAAATGCATATTCTTGAAAGATGTCTTTTGATACAATGATTGAAATATGAATTTGGTTAAATCATTGTAGTAATACACTGTACTTCTCCTAGCCAACCTAGTTCAAAATACATGTAGCTGCAATGTAGATTTATTGGCTACTCAGTATTTTATGTAAACACATATTTGACCTTGACCTTGCACTGGGTAGATATGACTAGAGTCATTTACAGAGTATTGATATCCGTGATCATTATATTCGTCTCTTGTAATTCTTATTGAATGGCAATTGTGCATGTACCTGCATTTTATTATTGTATGTAGTTTATGTTGTACAGTTGATGAGACGTTAATAAACTATATATCTATCACACTTAATTATGGTTGATTTCTGATGAAATATGTTGACATTGAACTTTAGCTTTATGACAATAACGTTGCCATACTATCACAAATGTATACCAACTCAATCACACAGCAGTTGTGTTACTTATAGCTGAGTTATTACCATAATGGGTTTTATCCTATATCGGCGGCGGCCATTTTGATGTTATGCTGATTAGTTGGTTTTGCCGAATCATACACAAATATATGCCCCACATCATTTTATTGGTACATGTTTCTATCAACGGTTAGTTATCTGTGCCAAATATCGTGATTTCTACAAAAAGTGCACATCCCAACCACTTATGAGGTCGAAAAACAGGGGCGAGGGCATCATGTGTCTTACGACACAAACTTTGCACATTTCTTTAATGTATTGTTAAGTGTACGATTATAAAATGAGACATATGAGACGAGCCATGTAATTTTGTACAGAAGGAGATGTGAGATTTTCCATGAAACATGTATTATACGCAGAAACTGTGATATTGTCTGTCAGTGATGTCGAAAGCTGGGGAAATATTCATAGCAAATGCGGATTTGCAATGCGAATTTGCTATGAAAATGTCAACACCTTTCGACGTCATTTACGGACCATATCCAGGCGCGGATCCAGGATTTCGGGTTGGTGGGGGGAGGGGGGTTATATAGTCAAGTATTGCAAAATAGTCGACCGAGCGGATATTTTTTGAAATCTACATCGCATTTCCTGCGTTCTGGCGCATTTTGGAGCACAAATATTGACACTGTCACAGTATGTTTATACTTGATTTTTTATTGAAAACTTTTAATTTTGAAACAATAAGACAATAAGACAACAATAAGCGCGCCGGTTCCGCCCCCCCCCCCCCCCCCCGTCCTTGAATCCGCCCATGATATCGTACATGTCGTGAAAATATCTCATGAAAAATCGCACATCTCCTTAGGTACAAAATCCCATGGCTTGTCTCATATAGGGTGACGCATATCCACTGTGACTGAGGTTGAGGCCAGCTCGGGACAGCGGTCTATGATAACCCTCCTTGTCGCCGTTGTTATCAGTGAATGACCGCGGCTAATCATAATTGTGGTCGGCCACGGGAAAACGGGGCTTATGGTGCAGTATACTGATCAATAATCACACCCTTGTTGAAGTAACATACCAAGGCCTATAAATACATTAAATATGCCCAACAGTATTAATAAGTGAAACAAATTGTAAGTTAAACTTTTTTACTCACTGTTATAGCACATTACCAAGGTTCCTATGTTGTTATGGGCCGTACTCGGACGGCCTCGAGACAACGGACTCTCACGAAACAGTCAACCGATTTATATCATTTCCGCCAATTGCAGAAGTTGGGCAAATGTTAGCCCTCCGCAATGATGTATTCTCCGATGCGCTATGTCAACGCGTTTTGGACCTATGGATTATTTTGTTCCCACAAAGTTGCGCATTTGTCTCCAGTAAGAAGAATCGGGCACATTCATTTCTTTGACTTTCGCGGTGACGCATTAGCTGGTACCGTTGCATAGCTTCGCTTACAAGGTAAACATGTGACTGGCTGGTCACCAGTCAGAGTAACATGACGCTTACGCGTGACACTCCACGAATCTCAACCAATCATAAGTTTACACACTACGATCACCTATTATATGTGGATGAATACAGCATCAATTGAAATTTCTAGACGATCCTAAATTTGCACTTACGAATATTTTAGTCGTACGAAGTTTAGTGAAAGGGCCCCAGAATCCTAAATGACCGCCAATATGTTTGTTAAAAACGCACACTTTTGACAAATGAAGTAAACATAATAATTTGTGTACGGTTTACTGGACTACTATGGGGACAACAACAACCTGAGCGTAATCTAATCTAATACGTTACGTCATATATGAGACAAACCATGTGATTACGTACCTGAGAAGATGTGCGACATCTCATGAAAAAGTTGTTAGCTAAATTTACGATATTTTCCTGAAACTCGGGGCCGTTTCACTAAACTTGTTACGATAAAAATGTGCAAAGTGCAAATTTAGGATCGCTTGGAAATATCAATTGATGGATTTACATTTATTGAGCATAGGCTGCATATGCAGCCTATGCTCAATAAATGTAAATCCAATAATTGTTTATAACAAAACATTGTTAATGTGAAATTTTGCACTTACGAACATTTTAGTCGTACGAAGTTTAGTGAAACGGGCCCCGGATGTCCGAAGCTGACAAAATGTCATTTGCTATATGGAATATAGTGTCTTTAAATGTACGACTAAAACGGGACTCATGTCTGACCAGCGTAGCTCCTGACCAACATACGCTATCGGTCACAATGTTACTAAGAACAACAACAAGTACTGAAACTTCCAGAATCCATCCGATTCAAAGTACGTAATCTTTTACAGTGTCCTTATTACGTAACGGAGTTTGATGCAATATGGCGCATCAAACGCGTTGTAGGAACGAATTAATAAAAACAAAATTCTACGTCCCCTGTGGGGCTCCGTAGATTTGGTCTGCATTGGACTTAAAAGGAAATAAGGTTATTTTCATCTGATGTTGGTGAAGAAATGTATGCGTTGTCAGTTGGCACATCATCAGATAAAACGCTTAGATAGCGTTTAGTCAATGGGGTTGACACACGCGTGGGATAACGACATTTCGACACACGCCATGCAATTTATTTTCAATTTGCATAATTGTTTCGTCCGAAAATACAACACAGAACCAGCATACAAATGTAAATTACATGCGTACGTATGTGCGTGTGTTCGTGCGTCCATGCGCACATATACACAGGAAGCTAGCTAAACTACATGGACGTCACCATCATTTTTTAAAAGGGGGTTCGATTTTCAATTGTGAATCAACCGAACTATGTAAGTGGTCCAGGGGTTGCCCCTGGACCACTTACAGATTTCGGTTGCTTCACAGCCCCGGAAAGTTTTCGATTTCTAGAAGCCAAATGCTGCAACGGATATGTCTGGACAACAACCAACTCGTAGGGAAAAGCGTTTTGGGTCAATTTAAGAAGCGGACACCTGAGTATTGGCATCGCTTGACCGTATTTTGTTATTAGAACATTTGAATAATATAATGTCTGCTCCTTCATGCACTGAAAATGTATATGACAGACCCCATTTGTATGAACAACATCCTGCTGTCTCCTGTTCGTACGAACCCATCGAACCTCCCCTGGCGACGCCGTCGGTCTATACTATTATGTATGCACGTACTGCTGAATATAACGTACCATGCCAAAAACAGGTGGACAGGTTAACTGATATTTTAGTGGCGCGCATGTAGACTGATGAAACTGTGCAGATACACGGACTATCCTGGGAATATCACAGTCGCAAAGTCAGTTGATAGTCCGGTGTATATTATAAAATGTGGCTGTGACTGGGGAAATGGGGTTTGTGGGGTTTGTGGGGTTTGTGACTACTGCAGCTCCTGATCAAATAATACACTCCCGTAGCCTGATAACGATTACGTGTTAGAAGCATGGCGGGTGTTTCATTGATGGAATAGCGAACAGTGTATATCCTGATCAGACTGTGCGGATGCACAGTCTGATCTGGATCTGCACTGGTCGCAAAACCCGTAAGTCCAATTTCTCCAGTCGTAGCCACGTATATGTATGTCATTACTTAATATGCTCCTTGTATATCAGATTTGCATAGTAAGCTGTTTTATGTAGGGTATCTGAATACATGTACAACACATAAACTGTACGCAAAAGAAACTACGCAGCGTATAAAAGCCTGAAACGTACGAACTTGACAAGGATGTAGCAAGAATAGGCAATCAATACAACTTAATTTGTTAAGCTTCAATGAAATCACCTTCCTTTGGTATGTGCTTCTGGTGCTAGCTAGCATTTCTTATATGGCTGATAAATGTATACTTAAAAAAGTTCTTAAATATCATCACACAAACTCAATTTTATTTTTATAAAAAAAAAATTCGGTCTGGTAAATGTTTGTCCTGTAAAATGTTAGCAGTTTCGCGGAGACTGCATTCGTATATTCCTTATAATATATACATTTAGCAAGAATAGGCAATTAATACATTCGTATATTTCCTTATAATATGTATTTATGTAAGCATGATTTAGACTAATTTATATGACATTACATTTTGTTTAATATAGCAACTGTTTGATGGCAGCTATTTATAAATTGTATTAAAGTTTGATTCCCACAGCTCAGGTTGTAATATAAGGAGACATATTTTCCTACAGTCTTTAGATACTGACATTTTTCGGGCAAACTAAGCATTTATTTACCATTACCGGATGTGTTAATTGGCATTATTATGCTTTTTATATCAAATGTAATTGCCACTCTTGATATCAGAGGCGATAACCGGGTTTCCTTAAAAGGTTAACGGAAACAACTATGTATTATCTCTATTTACATTTCGATGTACAATGATCTTACTTTATAATATGTCGATACCATATTTATTCAAGTCACGCATTTAGTTGATACATGTATAATTCCAGCACAAAAATATTTGCACAATTCCCTAACAATTGATTGGCCCGTAGCAAGTCTCTGTCCAAAATTTATATCCCAGTAAACTCCCACACCGAACTACTTTCCGTAACCGTGAGGCTCAGTTAAAATAATTCTTAAGAAAACGGAATAAACACATTTTCTTGATGAATTTATTTCGAATGCTGGAATTATAAGGAATGAATGGCCTTTTTGTGGAATTTATCGGGGATATAAACCATTCCTATAATACATGCTGTTAAAAGTTTCTGCCTCATTTGCACATCAAAGCAGCCTAATACAACCGCGCGTCTCTATCAGTAATTTAAAGATAATACAGTATTATGTCTGCATAGCGGGAACTCGTAATGTTTAAAACTCGGTACTTTGGCCCAAACTTCTGTACCGAACTCCCGGGACCACCAAATGCAGCTCATGAAGACGCGTTTGCTGCGCAATATTCATCAAAATCCGTTGCATATTAAGGAAAATATAAAATAATACTTACTTTGGAGTGGGCACGCTTTCAACACTTTCAGCATTGTTGTTGTTGTAGTAACCACGTGATCATGCACCTTGTTATGGATGGAACTCCAACTTTAAGCCATACAGCAATTTCAGTATCCTACATTCGGTACCGTACTAGAAGACCGTTAAACCTTGGCGGGAAACTGTCAGTGCAGCTATATGGAAATGTCATGAACTCGTGTATACAGGCCGTACATCTTTATTGGTACATGACTATCGCTGTTTGACACCGCTCACAGCCATGTTCAAACGTACAGCGCGTGCTGTTTGACCATGGCTGTAGACTATGCTCATTCCGGGGCCAAGACAACACCTACGACATGCATGCGTCTCATGACGTTGCTAGAACGCGCCATTACGTCACCAGACAAGTACACAACGGTCGCACTGAGCTTTTGAAATTGCACACGACGTTTTCCTGCGGCCCCGAAATATTATGTGTAAATCATTTGTTTGAATGGAATGGGTTATCAAAGTACCGACAGTACTGCATATATGCTCAAATTGCATGATATGTCCGACGGAGATGTAACAATAACGTTCGACCATGGGTAAAAGTTTGCCGTTGCACTCGGGAACTGTTTGCACACGCGACCATTCACCTACGGCCTTGTGGTTCAAACAGTTCCCTCGTGCCACGGCTAACGTTTACCCACGGCTGCCTGGACATTGTCGAACCATATAGTTTGTTGTTTCTCTGAATTTGCTTAAAACATAAACACATCGGAGAAATAAAATGTTCCAAAAGACCGCCACCAAATGTCCATTACGATAATATATGCATTTAGTGGCGTTTGTTTTCCACTGAAATTGTTATTGCTGGTTTCTATAAACACAATGTTATTAGCATAATTACCTTTGTAATGAAAATGTTATGATCTGAATTGAATACATGTACATGTATATGCATGCCTGTATTAGGAAATTTGTGACCATTTTCCTATCCCTGCAAAGCCTTATTTACCTGTGTTGTTCATGCGCATACACCTTCCGTAGGAGGTATACAGTATTATATACATGCACATTTATTCAATTCAGATTATAAAACTAATACAGTGGGACCTCTCTAAACCGAACAAAAATAACTTTATGTTATCATACTTTTGATGGGTTCCTTTGTCATTTATCTCGGGTGATAATGCCTGTTCGTGATCGCATAGCACACACATATGGCTCGGAATAATCAAATACCTGATGTACAGTGAAACCTCACTAAACCGGACACCCTGGGGACCTCCCAGGGTGTCCGGTTTAGCGAGGTTTCACTGTATTTTCATAACCATTGTCATTATCGGCCTTGTTTGCAACTCGTTCGCCGTCAATACGATGCCCAAACAGTCAGTCGTACACGTACACTTAAACAGCAATCATTGGTTCAATCAGTGGAATTTAACACGTTCACCCTAAGTAACTGGAATATATTTTGATATGTTAAATCTTCAACCAATCCAACCGTCACTAAATTGTCTTCAGACTAGTCCATTTATGAAAAGGGTGTATTTTTTTGTTCTCAAAAATTACTTTAAAAAAGTGCAGATGCTGATGAGACGGCTCGTTACGAGCCGGCTCATGTGGATCTGCACTGTTTGCATAAACCGCTATAGCGTTAAAAGCGTTCAAAGCGTTAAAATAAAACTGTAAAGTTTCTTTTGCGCTTAAGTATATACATTTGGGTAGTTGAACCTGTCCATTACATAGATAGTATGCCACTCTATGCGGACAATCTATTTTGTTTCAGGATGCACAGATTGTCGCAACGTAATCATATCCATCGTTTCTTTGTAATATAGTTGTTGCTGTATATGTAGGCCTGGATTATACGGCGGATGTCGGCTTGTTTGTAAGATAGTGTTACCTGTACATGTTAAGGTCAATTGGCTAGCTTGTTTATGGTAGGCCTATTGGTGTGTACGGAATGAGTTATATAAGGTTTGACAATGTCCAGGCGTGGGTAAACGTTTGCCGTGGCACGAGGGACATGTTTGAACCCCAAGGCCGTAGGCCGCTGGTTCAAATAGTTACCGAGTGCCACAGCAAACGCTTACCCACGGCTGGACATGGTTGAACGTTAGTGTTACATTTCCGTAGGAAATATCATGCAATTTGACCCGAATTGAGCATTCTCTATAACCATCGTCAAACAGCACGCGCTGTACGTTTTTTGACTAGTTGTGGCGGGCACTCTGTACCACGTTGAAGATTATCACCGCCGCTGTACCATGATTCTTTATGATGTGTACGCCATATATGAGACACGCCATGTGATTTTGTACCTTCGGACATCTGCGTAATTTCATGAAATACGTTTACAAAATTTACAATATTTTCCATAAATGGTGTCAAAAGTTGACAAAATGTTCAAAGTACATGTACATGCGGAATTATATTCCGCATGTACTCTAAAAATTATTTCATTTTTTTTACTTTATTTTAATATGAAAAATATTGTAAATTTTGTAAATGTATTTAATGAAATTACGCAGATGTCCGAAGGTACACAATCACACGGGGTGTCTTATATACATGTAGTGTTATACATGTTTCAATGTCAGTGCATATATAATTCCAGGTTAGTATACTTTGATATCAAGTTGATCAGGCAAGGATAGGATACGCGAAGGAAAGCTGAGAAATTGACATTTTATTTCATCGATCGTGCGATTTTCTACTAAATTCGGCGTGTATTCAAAAGTCACGTGGGGTGACCACCCTGCCTACCATTTCCGAGCCAAGTCGGGTGTATTTGATGGCATGGTATTCTATTTATCAGGTGACTTTTTTATGGTAGCCGATCGGTAAATATAACACTGTGTTCATTAAAATGCATATTAAATGCATATCGTCTTACACGGTAAATACATTTTTTCTTGTACTTTTCAGTTCCCGCCGTCCACTGAGATCTGACTAACATGGACGATTCTACAAAAATGCCGTCAACAAATGCTGACAAACGGACACAATGTGCAAATAACAGAGAATGGAAAGCAAACGGCACCGAACCAAAACGGACTTCAGTAGAAAGTAACAACGGTACTAAATCACAACAGAGCAGCGATATAAGACAGAGGGCTCCGATACCACCGGATGGGGGTTGGGGATGGGTGGTGACGTTTTCTTCCTTCATGATGGGTGTTCTAGTGGATGGAATATGCTTCACGTTTGGGTTTTTCTTCAAGGAATTTCAAGATAATTTCGGCTCCAACAAAAGTATGACGTCAACGATCAGTTCTGTGTTGAACGGGACATATCTGACGATCGGTAAGTCACTGACGTACGTATTATTACGCTGAATAGTGTCTGTGACTGAAAAAAATGGGGCTTATGAGTTTTGCGACCAATGTAGATCCAGATCAGACTGTGCATCCGCACAGTCTGATCAGGATCTGCACTGTTCGCCATTCCATCAATGAAACACAGTCATGCTTCTAACAAGCACTACATCGTTATCAGGATACAGGAGTGTGCTATTTCACAAAAAGCTACACTGGTCACAAATCCCACAAGCCCCATTTCCCCAGTCACAGACACATATAACAGGAGCGATGTTAGGTATGTTCCAATTCGCAACCAGGAGATAAAAATCACGGAAAGCCCTCATGATTTCATGCTCAAATAGTATGGCGAATTGTTCAAACGTTATACTTTCTCACATAGCTTATACAGTAGGCACTCACTACGATCACCAAACCATTTAAGGACTGACTATATAGAATATGACCTTGTGTATCAAATGTAGTAGAATCAAACATGTGACTGAATATCTATATAAAGTATATCTGACCCTGTTCTTTTTAGAGTATATTATACAGAGCATTGAGTTGCCATCTCCGCCATTTTATTTTGTTCATGCTATCGGACAGTTTCACCACTTGGAGCGTTTGACACGTACATCCAATACTATGGCAGCAAGTCTAATAATATTTGGTGCAATACATCTACGATATATAGGACGACAACGTCCTATACATATTATTTCAGCAGATTACACAAAAAGCCAGATATCTAAGCTTTTCTACCATCACTCACAAAATATGCAATGGACAGTTATTCAATGTGTAAAATGTCAAACTGATGCACTGTCTATTATTAGAAGTAAACCTGACACAGGTAAAAGTCGTATTTACTCGCATAGCAGGAAAGTAGACAGTAGTGACAATACACTCAGATAACTGCTTACAAGTCACTGAAATCGATGCAGTATGTATGGTAATACAGGTATATATATCTACAGCACTGCACTGTGTATTGGTCTTACTGTTTCACAGTCTTTAATGAATTTTCAAACATTTTAACAAAGGGTCAACAAACCCTTCAGATATCAGACTTTGTATATACATTTGATGAAAACAAGGCATACCACGTTGTAGTCTAATGTATCCTCATCATGTTGCACCACATTTTATTCATGTGTTTGTTGTATTATTAGTGGTATGTGTCAAACGCAATAAGAGGTAAAACTGGCCGATGGCTTATACACACTAAAATGGCCGGACGTTGCAACTGCATGCACTGTATGGGATAAAGTAAGAAGAAAATGTTCACGTGTATTACGTAACGGATTTTGGTGAAATATGGCGGAGCAAACGCGTCTTCATGAGCTGCATTTGGTGGTCTCTGTATTTTCGCGCAAACGTCTGTCGTTTTTGCGAAGAATAGATTTCCGTGTACACGGAAATCGATTCTTGTGTACACGGAAATCGATAAAAAAAATCGAATCTTCGCAAAAACGACATAAGTCTGTGCCGAACTCCCTGTACCACCAAATGCAGCTCTTGAAGACGCGTTTGCTGCTCCATATTTCATCAAAATCCGTTGCATATTAAGGAAAATATCAAATAGTACTTACTTTACTTTGGAGTGGGCGACGTTGTTGTTGTTGTAACCACGTGATCATGCACCTTGATACCGGGGCTAGAGTGACCACAGATGCCATAGGTATATTTCACCAGCCACACACAAGGAACTAAACTCCTCACACATGTCACAAACCCCATTTCCCCAGTTACTAACGGTCTCCAACTCAAGGGCGTCGTCCGGGGAGGATCCAGGTTTCGTACGAATCCTGTGTTTTGGAGCCAGCAGCATGTTGTGTATATAAAGAAGGCCCGCGATGGCATGAACAGACATTATATTATTCAAGTGCCCACTGACAAAATTTAATATTATGTAAAGGCCACACGAACAAACACAGTCAAGCGACGCCAAAGGTATGTCAATTTTCAGGAATACGCCAGCCCGCTACACACAACAATTGTCGTCTGCTGTTGCTTTATGGAAATGATTCTAAAGTGCTGTCAAAGCTTGTTTTTGATGATAAAAATGGAAAATAGAAAATAAACAGCAGACGACAAAACATTAAGATAGCGGAGTAATGGTTAATTAGTACAGTATATTAAAGTGATGGAGAGCTGCGCAGACATCGACCTCACTCTCCCTTCCTGGCTCATCAGGGGGCCGTTTCACTAAACTTCGTACGACTAAGATAGTCGTAAGTGCAAATTTAGGATCGTCTTGACATTTCTATTGGTGGATTTACATTTATTGAGCATAGGCTGCAAACGCAAGAAAACATTGTTAATGTGTGAAATGTACAGATTATCATAATTTTGCACTTACGAACATTTTAGTCGTACGAAGTTTAGTGAAACGGGCCCCTGGGTCCAGTGACAAGACCTTATATTGGCGCCCATCTACTGTCTGTTCCACGTTTTACTGCCAACGAACTTTTGGCAAGTAAACACATTAAATATAAACACTGTTTATATGTAAATGTAAGTAATTTTTCATCAAAAACAAAAAAGTCGCCCTCCCCAATTTCATTAAATATTTCCTATGTAAATTTAACATGGGGGCAATTAGGAGGAGGAGCTTGGGGAGGAGTCAAAACACAAAAACAATGGAAATTGACACCGCGAAACCTGTCTAGATATATTGGAAATGATTCAAATCAGAAAACAAATGTTTTTGAAAATCGGTCCACAAATTCCAAAACTATTTAAAAAATCTAAAATCTATATTTAGCTATTAATAGCCAAATGTTCGCAGGCAGCCACATCCGGGACAGACTACATGTGCCCGTTTCACTTAACTTCGGACGACTAAAATGTTCGTAAGAGCAAATTTAAGATCGTCTGTAAATTTCAATTGATGGATTTACATTTATTGAGCATAGGCTGCATATGCAGCCTATGCTCAATAAATGTAAATCCAATAATTGTTTACAAGAAAACCATGTTAATGTGAAATTTACAGACTATCATAATTTTGCACTTACGAACATTTTAATCGTACGAAGTTTAGTGAAACGGGCCCCTGGTGCTTTACAAGAACCCTGCTGCAAAGCCTTCTGTGCCGGGTTGATTGGTCAATCGACCGGATCCGTCACGTTCGCGGTCTTCATGCGCTACATTGTCCCCCACATTACAGGTCCGGTGGCAGGCGCACTCGTCAACAGGTTCGGCTGTAAGAAGGTGGCGATGTTTGGTTCGGTCCTATCAGCGGCAGCTTTCTTCGCCTGCACCTTCTCACCGAACATCGAGAGCATGATCGTGTTGTACGGCTTCCTCGGGGGTACGTAGCACTGCCGGGGCTCGCACTATGCATGCCCGTACGCAGAGGGGGTGCGACGGGTGCGTACGCACCCCCTTAACCATTTAAACACCACCGGTCTGTATAGTGGTATTGGCAAACAATGTAGATCCAGATGAGCCGGGTCGTGACGAGCCGTCTCATCTGGATCTGCACTTTTTGCAAGTATTTTTCATAATTTTCAGACCAAAAACATCCATGCGAAAATCGTTTGTTATGATTGGATTGGGTTGCAAAATTAACATATCAAATCCATTCCAGTTACTTAGGGATGAAATGGTTAATCTGCCGAGGTCTGTCCGTGGATGTGCACAAAAAGTGTTTAGCCCTTTGCGCCGTCGATAACGCACCCCCTTAAATTAATTTCTGCGTACGGGCCTGCTATATGTGGCTGTGACTGGAGAAATGGGGCTAATGAGTTTTGTGACCAGTGTACATGTAGATCCAGCTCAGACTGTGCATCCGCCGCACAGTCTGATCAGGATGTGCACTGTTCGCCATTCCATCAATGAAACACCATCGTTCTTCTAACTGCAATATATACTTAAGGCCAAAAGAAACCTGATATACAAATCTGATGTAAAATGGTTTATAATGCTGAATCTAATCTGCAACTACTGCACCAAAACATTAAATACATGTGTTTAAAGACGTTGTGTAAACAACGAAAATACAAAAACACCCTTCATTTCAAATCTTGCAGTAAAGAGAACACGATTTGGAAACTTTCCTAGTCAATATTGAGTATCCAGTACATACAATGGATCTCCTACAGTGATCACACTGATGAATTGACCGTATTCAGTACATAGTGTGTCCACCTTGGGCGTTCATCAATGTTTTACAACGTCTGCGCATTGCATGTACACATGAATGACACGTTCAGGCATTGCTTCTTATTCTTCATGAAGAGCTACTTCAAGCTGTCAACATTATCAGGTGGATTTGGTCTTGACATAACTCTGCGTCCCAGCTCATCGCAGACATGCTCTATATGATTCATGTCTGGGCTGAGAGATGGCCAGGGTATGGCATTGGCGTTACTACCACGTAGAAATTGGGCTGTTACATAAAGAATACCAGGCTAGTGTCTTTTGATATCAAGTTTATCAGGCAAGGCTAGGAAACGCGTAGGAATTCCGAGACTTGCCTACCATTTCCGAGCCGAGCCTGATAAACTTGATATCAAAAGACAATAGCCTGGTATTCTATTTATCAGGTAACGTTTTATGCTTGAAAATGACCACATATGACGTCGTTATGTATGAACAGAACGCGGACTTGTTTACGTTCCGTCATTACACTGACGTCATTCGGTAACGTCACGTGACGTCATCCTACCAATGGAACGTCAGTTTTCACTTCGTTGTAACCCGGATGTTTATATCACGTCAATGCCTGATACAATATGTTATCAGTTAGTCCGTATTCGGTCAATACATGGTAGGTTACCTGATAAAAGAGCTGAATGCGGTCTGGCATTATCATTTTGGAAATACTGCAGTGTGTACATTCAATGCGCAGACGTTGACAAACATTGATCAACGCCCAAGGTGGGCACATTAGGTACTGAATATGGTCAATTCATTATTGTGATCACTGTAGGAGATCCATTTTATGCTCTAGATACTAATCAATTTTCGCTAGAACAGTTTCCAAATTGTGTTCACATTGCTTTATTTGTGCCACTGGCTGTGCCGGTATTGTTTTAGCACATGACACAAACGCTTTCTATAGCCAACTGATGGCTAAACCCTATCTAAAAGAGACACACAAAATAAAAGGGACACATGATGGTGTCAAAATGATACATGTGCTGAAACAAACTATGTGTAAGGTAAGTACTTGTTTATACAGGCACTTCCATCAATAAAATACAAATACAGTATTAATCTGCAGATATTAGATATTATATTAGATTTTCGATATGGCACATGGAAACATTTCTCTCTGCCCAATCGTGTAGGAACAACATATGCAAACATCATCAAACTGTATGGCATTATTTCATAATTACCGCATATGGTGCAACTTTCTCGTTGGGAGTATCTGCAGAA
Organism: Conchocele bisecta; assembly: GCA_029237695.1. Taxonomy (NCBI): domain Eukaryota; kingdom Metazoa; phylum Mollusca; class Bivalvia; order Lucinida; family Thyasiridae; genus Conchocele; species Conchocele bisecta. The sequence continues at coordinate 71,965,471 of CM055270.1, read as the reverse complement.
ACACTTAGTAAGTACATACGCAAGGTGTATGATCACGTGGTACTAACAACAACAACAAGTACTGAAACTTCCAGAATCCATCTGATTGAAAGTACGTATTATTTTATACTGTCCTTATTGCGTAACGGATTTTGATGAAACGCGTCTTGTTAAGCTGCATTTGGTGGTCTCTGTTTTTCCGCCGAAACTTATGTCGTTTTTGCGAAGAATCGATTCTTCGCAAAAACGACATAAGTCTGTGCCGAACTCCCTGGACTCCCTGTAGCTCTTGAAGACGCGTTTGCTGCGCCATATTTCATCAAAATCCGTTATATTAAGGAAAATATCAAATAATACTTACTTTGGAATGTGCGACGTTGTTGTTGTTGTAACCACGTGATCATGCACCTTGATATCGTTGATTTTCAAATACCAATCCCAATACCACTTGGTTATAACGCTATGGTTTTATTAGATCTACATTGACATTACACCGGTCCACCAGTAGGGGACATCAACCTTAATCCCATTTCCATTTCAGGGTTAGGGTTTGGCTTCATGTACCTGCCGGCTATCGTGATGGTGGGCTATTACTTCGATAAGCGACGCGCCCTGGCCACGGGTATCGCTGTATGCGGCAGCGGGGTGGGCAGCTTTGTGTTCGCCCCGCTCTGTGAGCTCCTTCTGTCCGAGTATGACTGGAAAGGGGCGATGTGGATCATATCCGCCATACTGCTAAACGGTGTCGTCTTCGCGGCGTTGTATCGACCGCTGGAGTATTCAGTAGAGACATACACGGAAGATACCATCAAGTCCAATGGAGTGAACTCTGATGATGCCTGTGTAGGGTATAAACTTACAGATGAAAACAACTCTAAGATCCCCGTGTTTAAATCCGCGACGGAGGAGTTGAAATACAACGCAGCCAACCAGATTTACCGGTGTAGATCAATGGAAGTGTGTGCTAACACCGGTAATGAGGCGAAACACAACGTAAACCCTGTGGCAAGACTTGGACATAGTATGTTTCTAGACTCGGCTCACAAATCATCACACGAAGGTCCTCACCATAGACATGTTTTGAATCCTCTCGCGAGGAAGGATATATTTTACAGTGGCAGCGTACACCACTTGCCGGAGTATACTGAAGCTGGAAACGAAGAGCGGTTTGTCGCCAACATGTTGAGTGAGCATGAAATAGATAATGACACGCAGAGTGAAGATGATGGAAAATGTTCCCTTCATCTCATTACGGGAATGTTTGACTTCTCACTGTTGAGAAGCGTTACCTTCGTCGTGTATTGCATCTCCTGCTTTCTGTGCATGATAGGTAAGTTTGTTTTTTTCTCCAATGAGGGATCGTAGTTAGTTATTTTCCTTTGCAAATCAATTTATAGAGATCCGGTCCTGTGCTGTACAGTGGGATCAGCGTGTAAGTGCACGCACGAACGAACACGACAGGTTGGAACCAACCTGTCGTGTTCGTTCGTGCTTGCACTTACACGCTGACCCCACTGTATGTCAGTGTTTATTTCTTATTGAATAGCACAACAAATTAGTTTTGAAAACCGAGTAAACCCAGATCAGACTGCACACCTGTTCTGAGTATACACTGTTTGCCATAACACGTGTGAAATTATGAATCTGGCAAATAATGTGTCTCAGATCAGATTGCGTAGATATGTAGTATTATCTGGATGAACACTAGTCGAACTCACTATAAATACTCCTTTTCACATCGTATCATTCTACCATCATTTTTACCAGCAATAAGGCCCCAGACTACACAACTTGGACCGGATTTCTATAAATAAATACATTCAACGGGAGATAACTAGCAATTGAAGGTATCAATGAAATAACTCGTGGTATGGCGTTAGCCGTTTCATTCCATTGACCTTTTGCATTCTCCACGGCTAATGTGTGCGCATGCAGGTTTTTACTGGGTTTTATATTAATCATTCCCTCCTTACATAACATGCGTGGATTCCTTCGTGTTCATTTTCTGAATTTGCAATAAGAAAAAAAGGGGACACATTTTTAACCATAATCTAAAAATTTCAAGCAATGTAGATCCTGTTGAAGCTCACGTGGACCTATTCCGGTAGCGAAAATTAGCATATGGTAGTGTTGAAGTGATTGAGGGGTTGTAGAAGTCTACGCACATACAATGGACGCACGTGAATATGTGTATTTTGCATACTTCATTCAATTGAACCTGTTTCCTCAAGTGTGTGCTATGACATACAAAGTAAATGTATAACGAACTGTTTGCTCAACACTAGCATAGTAAACAACGAGACTTTCATAATCTTAAAACAAGAGTACACATAATACGGTAAATATGTATGATACTGACAAAAGCAATATTGAGATTGTATCGCCAATCCTAGTTCCAGGTCGGCATACGCATCCACACAGTAATAGCAGTGCATACACAGACCAACGTTCAGCAACGAATACGATCATATTAGAGCCTGATAACAGGCAGGCGGTTTGGATGAATCAGTGACTGGTCCAATATACCGCAAATGTCATTTTCGGTGGATCTTTACAATCTGTTCATTGTGATATTATATCAACTGATTACACACGGACCGCGGTGCATGAAATGGACCTTTCGACATATGTACCCAGTGTTGATACAGGCACAGGGACAATGACTATATATATTTATAGACTATGGCAAGCCATAGTCTATAAATATGTATAGCCATTATCTCTGTAGTATTTTTCCGCAATAATACAACAATTCTGCAACAAATGGATGCCACTTATCGTTTAGTAGAAACTAAGTCCATGATAAAGGCCTTGTGCCGATACGTCGGAAAAGTGGGTTCTTGGTTTTTGCAGAATTGTTGAACATATTGTATTATTGTGGAAAGATTAATATAAGGACACCTTATGTTTAGAGGTCTGGCTAATTTTCCCACTATTCAGAACTATGTCCTATTCCCTGATAAAGTATGGACTTGGGGTCAATGTATTTAGTAGTTTTCGTATAATAACCATTCAACTCCAGCTGTGACGTGTCTCAGTTCGCGCCAACTCGAACAGATAGACAACTTTAAAGTTTTCAAGAGATAATGCAATTACATCTCCATAGTCTGTTATGTAATATGGAGAATTGGCCTACATAAGGTCATGTTTAACGTTTCTACAGGACATACACAAATCTAGCAACATGATAACCACGAAAATGTTTTTTTGTTGGAAACGGGTCGCGCCTTGGAACGGTCAGTAAACAAATGTCTTTATTGCTCAGAAAAGGCCACACAGCTGGTTTATGCCACTGCTACTGTATGAGTAGTGACAATGTATGTGACAATGTAATGTTAGTTATGTTTGAAGACTAGGTTGACCAGTTTGTGTCACCAGGACATATTTGATGACTAGATCCGGCTTCCAGCGGATGTCGAATTTGGCTGAAAACATGTAAAGAACATTATGTGAAGTAACAATTGGTGAATTTCATTCAAAATCATATGAATATTAATTATATACACTATAATGACACTTGTCAGTCAGCAAATGCTGTAGTGGTAATTGAGACTTTTTCCAAGTTGTACGTAGGTCGTTCAGAAAAATGTCGTCCAGCGAAGCTTAATGAGCAATTTTTTCAGTGACGCGAAATTTTTGCCGCAAGTTTATGTTGATGCAATTACTTTTCTTCTAGCTATATCGACATATTTTAGAAATCATATCCCTGAACTATATGGATCCTATTGATGATCAGAGGTGGACCACCAGGGGCGGATCTAGAGGGGGGAGGGATTCCGGGTTTGCACCCCCCCCCCCACATTCAGCCACGGAGTTTACATGGATCACAGTCAGTTTACCACCAGTTGAGTCTGAATTTAAATTCCGTAAAACACAGGAAAGTGTATTTCGAAGAGCTCGAAAATAGGACAACCCCCTAGTTGCGAACGGTAACTCTTGCAATTACTCCCGTACCGTCCAGTAGCTAACTACGGACGGTACGGGAGTAGATTGCAAGAGTTACTTTCGCAACTAGACCCCCTCCCCCCGTTCCCCAAATGCTGGATCCGCCACTGACCACCACCAAAGAGTTTTGCTATATAAACTAACCAATGACCACACATTTTGCTATTCTCTGCTACTTTTTCGTATGGATGTTGTGGGACCTATTTTCCCAATAACCTGCATATTGACTAATTAAAATATGGGTTTAATTATTGCTAAGACAGATAAATTCAATCGCCTGTGGCCATCCTAGTGGTGGCGCAAAACAATCAGCGGCTGGAATTGAAACCGCCTCACATTACAAACATGCTCCGACTTATACAATAATCCCAAAGCATATGCTTGAAACTGATGTAAATGCTACATTAGCATGCCTGTCAAGTATATTAGTGCATCAATTGACTGGTTCATGCAAGCAAGGAGTGTATGTAGCATAACAAATCTGGCTTGTGTTTTTTACTGTACTACTTTTGACTTATTACTACACCGCACATGAATAGTGTCGTTAGTGTCACAGTGGTTAAACTTTTACAGTACGCCATCCACGAATGGTCTAATGCTGACCACACTGTCATACAATGGTTTTCGGAGAGAGTACCATAATTGTCGGCGAATAAAGGACACGTCCTACCCCTGATCATCTGTTGATTCAAACATAGTTGCTTCCGAGCTGTGATGGGATAAAGAGGATAGTAGGTTAGTGCCGTGAATGGCAAAAAAATATCTGGTAAGGCGTAGGAAACGGGATGGGCGAGGCTCTGCCGTGCATATCCCGTTTCAGTGCCGCGCCAGATATGTTTTCCATTCAAGGCACTAACCTACTATTCTATTTATCCAATCAACACCTACACATGGCTTTAAAATGCGAAAACAATAACATCAGCCATCGCACATATTCATACGCAGTGATTAGGTCGTATAGACAGGATATCAAAAATGTTTCACTGCACCGTGTTCCACGGCACATACGCACTGTGTTGACGGGATAAATATGTATAACGTACATGTATATTTGAGCTTTACCTCGTCACTATATATACTGTATGGTTCAAGGACTGGCCAGCTCGGCCATATTTATAGACGAAATGTCTCAGACCGCAATCACTGGTTCGGCCTGTTTTAGAGGATATGTGTCAACTGGTTGGCCCCCAGTACATAGCTTTGCCTGGAATACAATCGAATCTATATGTTGTTGTAGATATTTTGTCAGCATCAGTACATTTACATTGAAATACAATTTCGAAAATCATCAAGCAATAGTCTGTATTAAGCACGATACATTGTCGGGCAGGATGTTTATGTAATCACGGAACAAAATTAGAGAATTACATTGTCCTTTGACATTGGCTGTGGTATACCACTGGTAGCATTCCTCCATTCTGACCATTTACCATAGAACCGTTCTCTTTGAATCCTACCGTATGCGGACTATTTAATCCAGCTTTATATGTTATATCGTCACCATGCCGTATTAGCCATTTGTTGAGGTACTAACTCTCTGTCACCGGCGTACATTGATTGTCGACGTAATTGTCGTAAACGTTCTGATCTAGCTTAACTGATTTCTTCCTTGTTTTGACACTTCCCACGTCACAGACCTATTTCGTGGTATTGGCAAAAAGTATAGATCTAGATGAGCCGGCTCGTGACGAGCCGCCTCATCAGGATCTGCACTTTTTGCAAGTAATTTTCACATTTTTTGGAACAAAAACACCCCGTTTTCAAAATTGGACTAGTCTGAAAACCATTTTGTGATGATTGGATTGGTCGGAAAATTAACATATCGCAGTCCATTCCAGTTACATAGGGTGAAAGGGTTAATGGCACAGTTGTTGTCACTTTTCTGTTTCGTATGTTTGTGGTTTATGGCCTTCTTGTATCAACCGTCAATGAGCTGGTTGATGCTCCAACGAGAATAGCGTTACACACTAACACGTGTTCATCTGTAATGGTTTCGGTAAAACTGTGCCATGATTGTGTCTGACAAATGCCCCCCCCCCCCCCGCCACACACACTCACACACACACACAGATCATCACACGCACGCGCACACACACACACGCGCGCATGCACACACACGCACACACACATACACACACAGAGTCAGCCTTGTCGTAGTCTAGTTGATTGCTGAACGTGTTGTACAATTTCAGGACCAGTGGGGCCCGTGATCATCTAATGATTTATGCATAATTGCTTCGTAGGGGTGATGGGATATAAGCATAACATACATGTGAACATTCTCTTCTTACTATATCCTACAGTTTCCATGTCAGCCATCTTAGCGTGTGCAATCCATCAGCCATTTTACGTCTTCATGCGTTTGACACATACCACTAATAATATGACAAAAACATGACTAAAATGTAGTGCAACATAATGGGGAGACATCTGACTACAGCAAGCTATGCTTTGCTTTCATAACATTTATATACAAAGTCTGATATCTGAAGGGTTTGTTGACCCTTTGTTAAAATGTTTGAGAATTCAGTAAAAACTGTGTAGCATTAAGAACAATACACAGTATTGTAAATATATACATGTATTACCATAAATACTTCATAGAATCCAGTGACTTGTAAGCAGTGTATTGTCACTACCTTCTACTTCCATGCTATGCGAGTAAATACGGTTTTTACCTGTGGCAGATGCACTTCTAATAATAGACGGTGCATCAGTTTGACATTTTATACATTGCAAAAATTTACATTGTATACATGTATTGTGTGAGTGATGGTAGTACTGCTCACATATCTAGCTTTTTGTGTATTCTGCTGGAATAATATTTATAGTACGTTGTCGTCTTATATATGTGGGACGTATTGCACCAACTTGTATTAGATGTTCTGCCATATTATTTGCTGTAGGTGTCAAACCCTCCAAATGGTGAAACTGTCCGATAACATGTACAAACTAAACTGGCGGAGATGGCAACTCCGTCTAATATACTCTAAGAAGAACAGGGTCAGATATACTTTATATGTATATTAAGTCACTTGTAAATGATTCCACTTCATTGGAAACAAACGGTCAAATTATATATAGTCAGTCCTTAATGATACTGTTACAATGTGATGTTCACTGGAAGTGCACATATTGTGATCCCAATGTATTTCTCTTACAATCCCCAGTTATTATAGGAATGAATGGCATTTTTGTGGAATTTATCGGGGTATAAACTTGGAAAAGTCGCGGGAATACTGGACGGAGGCCGGAAGGCCTCGTCCAGTATTCCCGCGACTTTTCCAAGTTTATATCCCCGATAAATTCCACAAAAATGCCATTCATTCCTTATAATTCCAGCATTTTAAATAAATTCATCAAGAACATGTGTTTATTTTCCGTTTTCTTAAGAATTATTTTAACTGCGCCTGACGGTTACGGAAAGTAGTTCGGCATGGGAGTTTACTGGGATATAAACTTTGGACAGAGACTTGCTACGGACCAATCAAATGTTAGGGAATTGTGTAAATATTTTTGTGCTGGAATTATTAACATTTGGTTTCTGTTTATTTCAGTTTTATCATTGTAAGAAGATGATCGAACTTTCCGGGGGTGCCCCATGTAAAGTCAATTGAAATCAAACGAAGAATCTAACCGTAAAACCTACAGTTACCTACACAAATAGTCCATATCTACGGCTTCAGTATTTGGACGTGATTATACTGCCAGCATTTAAATGAAATATAATGCAGTAACTTTTGGGTTTTTCGTTAGATTTCCATTGACTTTACATGAGGTCTCCATAAGAGCACACCTACCAAGCATGAAGTCCTCGCCAAAATATCATATGTTTACTGGTCACATTGTGGCTGTGACTGGATAAATGGGGCTTATGGGATTTGTGACCAGTGTAGCTCCTGGTCAAATAGCACACTCCTTGAGCCAAATAACGATCTGTATTCCTTGTTAGAAGCAGGCCCGGTGTTTCATTGGATGCACAGTCTGAGCAGGCTATGCACTGGTCGAAAAACCCATAAGCCCCATTTCTCCAGTCATTGCCACATTTCAGATATTAACATTACTTTTTCATCTTCCAGGGTTTTTCGTTCCGTTTATATACTTACCTGTCATTGCTCAAGAATTCGGACTTTCCTCCACACAGGTAAGTAGAACGATGCTATCAATTTATCTGTATTAAATGCACATGCCCACTCATTAGGCACACACTGTTCAATGTATCAGAGACATCATCTGATACATTTTCTGGCTAAATACACATTAATTCACTATTACCCCATGTATTGATTGGCATTATTATGCATTTTATATCAGCCGTAAATTTCCACACTGGTCTCAGGGGCGATAACCGTGTTTCCTTACAATGTTAACGGACGTTACTATTTATTCTCTGTATTTATGTTTTGGATGTGCAATGCTCATACTTTATAATCTGTATTTTTTTCTGGCGACACATTATTTTAGTATAAATAATTAAAAAATAGCATGCCTAGTTTGCATATGAAAATAGCCTGATACCACCGCGCGTCACAATCAGTAAAATATATAATATTACTAGATGATTGTATTTGTATAGCGAGCACTTGTAATTTTTAGAACTGACGTAATAGTGACACAATGATACACTTATTTAATTCCTATAAATAACATTGTGTGCCTACTGAGTGGGCATGTACCTTTACTATTTGCTGTCTGTACCAAATGTGGAAAGAGATGAACGGAGAATGCACCATATACATTGGCATGTTCACATACACGTAGTTTGGAAACATATATTCCATCACACTTACGAAGCTGGGGCCCGTTTCACTAAACTTCTTACGACTAAAATGTTCGTAAGTGCAAAATTAAGATCGTCTGTAAATTTCAATTTATGGATTTACATTTATTGAGCATAGGCTGCATATGCAGCCTATGCTCAATAAATGTAAATCCAATAATTGCTTACAAGAAAATATTGCTAATGTGAAATTTACAGATTATCATAATTTTGCACTTACGAACATTTTAGTCGTAAGAAGTTTAGTGAAACGGGCCCCTGTTATCTTTGGGAAAAAGATACTTTTCTATGAAACATGTCCATACATTTAAAACATTGACTGATCTGCATATGTTTATGAAGGTTTACAATGATTGCCAGCTGCGGCTCCAGGATTTAGTTCTACGGTGAGTGGATCCTATGTTGTAAATAAGACAATCATGAGCGTCCACTTTCCTAAGATACAAATATTATTTTTATGCATTTATGTCTCATTTCTGATAAAAAATATATGTTGTTACCACTCAGTTGAACCGTCTCGTCGAGATGGTTCAACTGAGTCAAGGGCGGATCCAGCATTTTGGGAACGGGGGGGGGGGGGGTTGTCTAGTTGCGAAGGTAACTCCTGCAATCTACTCCCATACCGTCTACGGACGGTACGGGAGTAATTGCAAGAGTTACCGTTCGCAACTAGGGGGTTGTCCTATTTTTGAGCTTTCCGAAATGCACTTTCCTGTGTTTTACGGCATTTAAATTCAGACGCCAACTGTGGTAAAAACTGTGATCTACGTAAACTCCGTGGCTGAACGAAGGAGGGGTTGCAACCCCGGAATCCCCCCCCCTCTAGATCCGCTCCTGTGAGTGGTAACAACATACACTCGACACGACCCCACATTGATTCGCGCCTAATTATAAATGCAATTTTGTACTTATGTATACCCAGGGCACGTGACTAATAATTAATAATATTTTTCTATAACGCATGTCCATACATTTAAGACTTTGACTGTTCTGTAAAAGCTCATGCAGGTTTACAGAACAGGTTATCTGGCCACACGTAGGTGGCATACGAGATCATATAATATGTACATCGTTTGGTTTAAACAAAATTTATTTCAAGAGAGATATGTGATAAAAATATATATACATCGTTTAACAAATATACAATGATGTTAAAGGTACATGCCCACTCAGTAGGCGCAACGTGTTCTTTATAGGAATTAAATAAGTGTATAATTGTGTTACTATTCCACCAGCTCTAAAAATTACGAGTGCCCGCTATACAGATATAATCATTTAGCAATATGTATCTTACTGATAGTGACGCGCGGTGGTATCAGGCTATTTTCATATGCAAATGAGGCATGATATGTTTTAATTATTTATACTAATTAAATGCGTCACCTGAAACATAATATTTTCGACAGATTATAAAGTATAATCATTGCACATCCAAAAAATAAATACGGAGAATAAATGTGTAATGTTCGTTAACATTTTAAGGAAACACGGTTATTGCCCCTGATATCAGTGTGAAAATTTACGGCTGATATCAAATGCATAATAATGCCAATCAATGGTAATGGTGAATGAATAAGTATTTTGTCAGAACATTTCTAGGACATTTTGTGCCTACTGAGTGGGCATGTACCTTTAAAAGAAATGTACAGCTCAGATTTGTTCATGGTTCCACAAAGGAACGATCGATTGCCTGTCGTTTACACATAGTTTTCATATTGTTTTCGTTTTAATAATTAGAAAACAATGTGTTCGTTGGTTTAAATGTGTCACGTTTAAATCAACGAAGACAAAACTTTTCTAATAAAAAACAACGAAAACGACGTTAACAGGCATTGTTGAAAAAAACGCTGGCGTTTAAATAGTTGAAAACCTGATACCACCTGATATTAAACGAAAACATGGAATTCACGTACACAAGAAAACAAACGATAATCGTTTACGTGCATACCGTTGTACAAATGATCGTTTTCACTTCGTTTTCGTTTGTCTTGTCTGGGAACAAATGTGCGCTATATATCCAGGGCACGTGGTTAATATCCACGGTGGGTATCCTGAACAGTGTGGGTCGGATTGCCGTCGGGTACGTGTCGGATAAATCGTGGGCGGACTGCGTGCTGATCAACACCGTAGCACTGATCATCGCCGGCACCGTTACCATGTTTGTCCCGTACTACACCGCATACCCTGTGCTCATCATCTACACCATTATATTCGGCATCAGTATAGGTATGGCGTTCTTACCATGTTCATGAGTAGTTGCGAACAGTAACTCTTGAAATCTACACGGGACGGTACGGGAGTATATTTCAAGAGTTACTGTTCGTAACTTATTCATGATCGGATTCAGGCGACGGCGTGCCCGGCTCATGCCCCATCTAAAATTTTACTTTTTTTATCATTTTAATCACACATAATGCATATTTAACAGTTCGACTCGCAACATTCTCCCCGGGATATCTCTTCAATACACTCCCATATCGTCCGTAGCAGTCTACGGGAGAATTTTACAGCGTTACATTTAGGCCATACAATATCTTTCATATGTTAAGCGTCCACCCAGTTGACCAAAGCCTACTAACGTATCCGGTAAAAAACAAATATGGCATTGAAAAAAAACGAAGGTAATTTTATGTTGTAAACTTCCACAACCCTTTGCAGGGTTGGGGAAGTTTTAAGCATAAATTTAATTTTCAGTCATCAAACTTTAGAAAAAATACTCTTATTAAACGTACTAAGTGGACATTCATGAACGGGATTAATACTTGAATAAATCCCCCAATCAGTTTTCATATTACTTCACCAGTAAATAGTGTAAAATTGCATACACACCGTGTTTGATTTTTCACAGAACCACTTTCAAAACCTACCCGCACGCGGACGCTTAACAGAGAAAGAAATTGTTATGGCCTTACGACAACTACCCAACCTCATGCATAGCCTGAGGTCCTCTTTGAATGGTTCCATTCAAAATCCTTGGCATACACAACACATATTTAGCTGTGTTTAAATGTCGATAAAGTCATAAATATACATTGATATATCATGTATTTTCTTTGCTATTAAATGTTGCTTTTAACTAGTACAGTGAAACCTCTCTAAACCGGACACCCTGGGGTCCCCCACGTGTGTCCGGCTTAGAGAGGTTTCACTGTTAGTCAGGCATTTGATCATTCTGAGCCATATTGTGTGCTATGCGATCACGAACAGACATTATCACCTGAAATAAGTAACCAAGAAATTCATTCAAAATAAGGTCACATGTGTTTTCTCAGTGTCCGGTTTAGAGAGCTTTCACTGTAAATAATTCAGCCAGTCCAGGTTGTGTGCAGGAAAATGGCATATGTATATAACCAGAGTTCTGGGGGGCCGTTTCACTAAATTCGTACGACTAAAATGTTCGTAGGTGCAAACTCATGATAAATCTCACATTAACAATGTTTTCCATAAAACAATTATTGGATTTACATTTATTGAGCATGCAGCCTATGCTCAATAAATGTAAATCCATCAATTTAAATTTCCACACGATCCTAAATTTGCACCTACGAACATTTTAGTCGTACGGAATTTAGTGAAACGGGGCCCTGTTTACCGTTACTTGAATATCAAAAAGCCGGTTGACCTTTATTCCAGCGGCGTTTGTGTCGTTGCGGTCCATCATTATCGTGGAGCTGTTGGGGATAGATAAGCTCACGAACTCATTCGGTCTAGTGGTTCTCTGCCAGGGCCTCTCTTCATTTATCGGCTCACCTGTCGCAGGTACGTGCTATTGTATGCTTATATGAGACACGCCATGTGATTTTTTATCTTCGCACATCTGCGTCATTTCATGAAATACGTTTACAAATTTACAGTATTTTCCGTAAATAAAGTAAAAAGTTTACAAAACTTACGTGCGGAATTATATGAAAATTGTGTCACGTTTTGACGCCGGAAAATAATGTATTTCATGAAATTACGCAGATGTCCGAAGGTGGAAAATCGCATGGCGTGTCTCATATGTGGCTGCACAGGAGAAATGGGGCTTATCATGGGATCTGTGACTAGTGATGCTGCTCATCATATAGCGCTGGGTCTTGGATATGCGGAAATATATTCAAAATGGCCTCTGAAATTTAAGCTAACCTTATACGTCAATCACGGAAAATGTTGCAGTCTTTTTAATCAATATTCGCTAAATACGGCGATATAATAATTAAGGTAATTCCATAACCGGATTCATATGTGGCCGTGATTGAGAAAATGGGCCTTATGTGTTGCTATGCGACCAATGTAGCCCCAGACTGTTCGCCATTCAATCAAGAAATATTCATAATGTATCTAAAAAACAGTTACCAGGCTACACGAGTGCGCTATTTGATCCGGAGATACACTGGTCAGAAATCCCATAGGCCAAATGTATCCTGTCACAGTTACATATCTCATCTGTTCAACGAAAGTACGCCATAATTGCACATTTTGTAGTGTAAAACGTTACCAGTAGCCGATTTCACCAACAGTGCAAAGTATACTGTTCTAGCAAAGTATACGTTGAGGGAGAACTTTCCAATTTTAGGATAAACTTATTAATTTTTCTTATACTAAATTTATTACATTATCACAGCCAACATTGCTGTGATAATGTAATACATTCAGTATAATAATTCTGCATCCTTTTAATCATCAACTATATGCAGTCGTTAGTTCTATATTAAATCATGCATTTCAGGAAAAATAAATGATTACTTCCTCAAAGTATACTTTGCTAGAAAAGTATGCTTTGCAATGTTGATGAAATCGACCTCTGATATATATATATATATATATATAATACCATACAATTGTCTTTAGATATCAAAAGTTCTACAGGAACCACTCTTACGACGTTTCTTTATCAAGGAATTAGTTTCTACTAAACGCTAAGTCATGTAAATGCCACTATAAGCTTGTGATAAACGTGTTCAGTAGAAACTAATTCCTTGATAAATGCCTTGTGCCGAAACGTCGGAAGAGTGGTTGCCGGTCTTTGCAGAATGTTCAGCATATCGTATTATTGCGGAAAGTTTACATCTTAAGTTTATCAGGCTCGGCTCGGAAACGGTATGAATTCCGCGGCAAGCCTCGGAATTCCTACGCTTTTCCTAGCCTTGCCTGATAACCTTCATATCAAAATTTATCCCGTCAACACAGTGCGTATGTGCCGTGAAACACGGTGCAACGTGAACTATTTTTGATATCCTGTCAATACGACCTAATGACTTCATATGAATATGTCATACTAGTCGATTCTCCGATGTTGACGATGCGGCTGGGGTTATTTTTTGGATTTTAAAGCTATTTGTAGGTGTTGATGGGATAAATAGAATAGTAGGTTAGTGCCGTGAATGGGAAAAATATCTGGCGCGGCACGGAAGCGGGATGTGCTCGGCAGAGCCTCGCCCATCCCGTTTCCTAAGCCTTGCCATATATTGTTTCCCATTCACGGCATTAACCTACTATTCTCTATCTATTTTCCTTATTTATGAACCAAAGTATATTTTGTGACCACTCATTTGAACCGTCTCGGTTCAAATGGTGGTCATTACATATACTTCTGATGAGAAATAAAGAAATTATTGAGCATTGCCAGATATTTTTTCCCATTCACGGCACTAACCTACTATTCTCTATGCACTAACCTGATATTCTCTGTGTATTGCAGGTGCTCTCTCCGACGCCACTGGTGACTATCGGGCATCGTTCTACCTTGCGGGCGCCGTAATTGCCCTATCGGGCGTCATGTGTCTGCCATTACGCCGATTAAGTAGATGGGAAAAACAGCGGGCGAAACAACGACTGAACACTGGCAATGTGAAGGACTCCGAGGCGGCTCATAAGTTGCTACTGGAGGACCGATGACATACAGGGTGTTACAAAAACATGTTATCGTGGTATTGTTATGTGCCACTGGCTAATAAGTGCAGCTCCAAATGATACGCATGGTTCTGAACATGTTCAAATACCGCGGGTAACTATATCCGGGAGTTTGGTAAAGAGTTCACAAATGTGAAAGCCCCAGAACAGATGAAATGCTGTACTAGTCTATAACTCAAATGCGGAAAACACAATAATTAGAAGAAATACTTACGTTTCTTCATTTTCCATTTGTTCTGAGGGACGAGATATCTTCACCATATTGTTATATTGTCGTTCCGTCCCTTATTTTGACGCGACACATCATGAAAGTTCTGGAGGGCGTTTCACTAAACTTCGTACGACTAAAATGTTCGTAAGTGCAAACTTATAATAGTCTGTAAATTTCACATTAACACTGTTTTCTTGTAAACAATTATTGGATTTACATTTATTGAGCATATGCTGCTTATGCAGCATATGCTCAATAAATGTAAATACGGCACTTGAACTTTCCAGACGATCCTAAATGTGCACTTACGAACATTTTAATCGTACGAAGTTCAGTGAAATGCGCCCCTGGTGTACAATTAGTTGAACTGTGGAAATATCTATTTGGATTTCAAATCATTTTTCTCACCTTGAAATATAATTGGGTTGGCATTACAGTGGAACCTCTCTACACCGGACACCGATAACACATTTGAGACACGCCATATGATTTCATACCTTCGGAAATCTGCGTAATTTCATTAAATACGTTTACAAAATTTTCATATTTTTCATAAATAAAGTAAAAAATTTACAAAAGTTCAGATTACATGCTAATTCCGCAAGTACTGTAAAAATGTTATCAACTTTTGACGCAATTTACGGAAAATACTGTAAATTTTGTAAACGTATTTCATGAAATTACGTAGATGTCCGAAGGTATAAAATCACATGGCGTGTCTCATTTGGTTGGTTTCACTGACATCTATATCTGATGGTACTGTCTGTTCATTATTGCCATGCACACATGTATGTCCTGGAGCGTTCATATTCCAGAATCACAGTGGGACCTGTCTCAACCGGACACCCTGGGATTCATGTTTTAATAATTTATCGAGGATATACACATTTAAAAATCCAACAATCCTAGGTGAACGTCTATGTCTACGGAGCCCAGCAGAGGACGTAGAATTATTTTTTTTTGTTAATTCGTTCCCACGAAATAACAATTCGTTCCCTAAATTTAGCAATTCGTTCACACGAATTAACAACTCGTTCCCGCGAATTAACAATTTGTTCCCTCAATTTAACAATTCGTTCCCACGAAATAACAATTCGTTCCCACGAGAACGAATTGTTAATTCGTGGGAACGAATTGCTATATCGTGGGAATTAATTGTTAATTCGAGGGAATGAATTGTTAAATTGAGGGAACGAATTGTCATTTCGTGGGAACGAATTGTTAATTCGAGGCGTGGGAACGAATTGTTATATCGTGTGAACGAATTGTTATATGTTTTGTGGTATCTTTATCATGCTGCAGAAAACAATAAACAGACCACAGATATAGCATATTTTTCTTATTTTCCATGAAAACTCTTCTTGGTATTTCATTAGAATTGTCTCCCAGGAGACAATTCTAATGAAATACAAAGACATGTTTTCATTTCGAAGCAAACTATTCAATAATTGCTGTCTGTTGATGTGTAAACAGTAGTGTGATTATATTTTAAGCAAACTATTCAATAATTGCTGTCTGTTGATGTGTAAACAGTAGTGTGATTATATTTTACCCAATTAATATTTTGAAATGCCCAATTGCTTCTGAAATGATGGAGTGACAATACTCAATTACTAATTCCTTATCTGGAGCCCTGAATACACTTTACGATCATGTGTTAATATATACTGTTATACCGCAATCATTGCTCCATGTAGCATAATAAAGGGGGTTGAATAAATGTTGTCTATATCTGAATTAACCTAATATACCTGAAGTAGCCTAATACATGAAGTGCCGTTTTTGCCTTTATTTTTTCATCTTTGACCCCTAACCGTGGCCTCTGATTGGTCAGTCTCAGCAGCAAATTCAAGATGGCGGCGAATTTTAAAATCGAAATCGCTGTCGGTTCAGCTTATCTTTTTCCATTTTTACAGTATACGCGATGTAACCAACGGCATGGATATGTCCATTATGATTGTAATGCTTATTATGACAAATGTGCAGTCTAAAACCAGCCATTATTGAAGCTCATCATAAATAAATCGGAGATTTAATCGGATACAATACCGAATCAACCTAGCGTGGACGCCGCCATTTTGCTTTCAATGACTTCGTTACATTTGTGACGTATGGCGGGGAAATGACGTCAAAAGATGACGTCACGCACATTCAACAATTAAGTTTAGTATGCAGTATAAATTAAATACATGATTAGTGCCGTCAAATATAAAATATATTCGGTTTCGCCCCGACAACTTTATAGGGGCTCGCTAAAGCTCGCCACAATAAAGCTGTCTAAGGCTCAACCGAATATATTTTATATTCGACGGCACTAACCATATATTTACTATGTTTATGAGCCGCCATCATGTTTGTCAATGAGATATTCTAATGAGCCAATATTAGCTATTTATGAGGTAACTAGCTTCATATTGACCGAATACGTACTGACTGATAACATAATGTAGTGTCAAGCATTGCACTGCTACGAATATTCGGGTAACAACTCATTGATATTTCAATGGTCAAACGGCGTCACGTGACGTTCTTTTCAAGCAAACACAAATCATAATTGCTCATTCTGTAGCGTAGAACGCCAAAAACCATGATGTAACGCCAACAGTCATAGTCTATAATGTAACGCCAACAACCATAGGTTATGATGTAACGCCAACAGTCATAGTCTATGGCGTAACGCCAACAATCATAGACTATGACATGACGCCAACAAACATAGTCGATGGTGTAACGCCAACAACCATAGTATATGGCGTAACGCAAACAGTCATAGTATATGGTGTAACGCCAACAGTCACAGTCTATAGTGTAACGCCAACATTCATAGTATATGGTCTAACGCCAACAGTCATAGTCTATGGTGTAACGCCAACAGTCATAGTCTATGGCGTAACGCCAACAACCATAGTCGATGGTGTAACGCAAACAACCATATTATATAGTGTAACGCCAACAGTCATAGTCTATGGCGTAACGCCAACAGTCACAGTCTGTGGCGTAACGCCAGCAACCATAGTATATAGTGTAACGCCAACAGTCATAGTCTATGGCGTCACGTCAACCGTCATAGGCTATGGTGTAACGTCAACAGTCATAGGCTATGGTGTAACGCCAACAACAACAGTCATAATAATATGGCGTGCAATGTAACGGCAACAGTCACAGTCTATGGCGTAACGCCAACAACCATAGACTTAGTATATGGTGTAACAGTATATGGTGTAATGTCAACAGTCATATGCTATGGTATAACACCAACAACAACAGTCATAATAATATGGCGTGCAATGTAACGCCAACAGTCAGTCTATGCTGTAGCGTCAACAATCATCGTCAATGGTGTAACGCCAAGAAACATGATGTAACGCCAACAGTCATAGTCTATAGTGTAACGCCAACAGTCATAGGCGATGGTGTAACACCAACTGTCATAGTCTATGGTGTAACGCCAACAACAACACTCATAATAATATGGCGTGCAATGTAACGCTAACAGTCAGTCTATGCCGTAGCGTCAACAATCATCGCCAATGGTGTAACGCCAAAAGTCATAATATATGGTGCAACGCCAACAGTCATAGTATATGCCGGGTGTAACGTCAACAGTCATAGTATATGGTAACGCCAACAGTCATAGTATATGGTGCAACGCCAACAGTCATAGTATGTGCCGAGTGCAACGCCAACAGTCATAGGCTATGGTGTAACGCCAACAGTCATAGTATATGGTGTAACGTCAACCGTCATAGTCTATGGTGTAACGCCAATAGTCATAGTCTATGGCGTAACGCCAATAGTCATAGTCTATGTCGTAACGCCAACAACCATATTCGATGGTGTAACGCCAACATCCATATTCAATGGCGTAACGCAAACAGTCATAGTATTTGGTGTAACACCAACAGCCATAGTCAATTGCGTATGGCGTAACGCAAACAGTCATAGATTATGGTGTAACGCCAACATTCATAGTCTATGGCGTAACGCCAACAACCATAGTCGAGTGTGTGACGCCAACAACCATAGTCTATAGCGTAACGCCAACAGTCATAGTATATGGTGTAACGCCAACAGTCACCCAACAGTCATAGTCAATGGCTTGACGCCAACAACCACAGTCTATGGCGTAACGCCAACATTCATAGTGTATGGTGTAACGTCAACAGTCATAATCTATGGCGTAACGCCAACAGTCGTAGTATATGGTGTAACGCCAACAGTCATAGTCTATGTCGTAACGCCAACAGCCAATTATGCCACCTAGGTATCCCTCGCCGACAAACACGGATTAGTTATATAATATCACGGACGGAATCCGGACGACAGCTTGAGCCCGGTATACAGCCACAACACCCGAGCAGGTTAAAGGGTACCATCCCCGGGTTAAGGTGTGAGCTATCACTGTGCACAAACGGTCTCAAACCCGGTTTTGATATTCAAACTGGCGGTTGGGGAATATTGGGCAATTGGCATAGTAACTGTCAATCGCGATCACGGTGGCACATTTTTCACAAACCAGGAGCTGGACCTGAAACCAGTGTTTGAAGCTGAAACCAAGGTTTAAGGGATCTCGATTGACAGTTTTTCTTAAACCCGGTTGGAGCTATCGATGTGCACAATAATTCCTCAAACTCTGGCTTGATGTCCCAACCCAGGGTTTCAGCTATAAACTCGGAGTTGAGGAATTATTGTACATTTGGCGTTTAAACTACCATTTTGCTCGAACCATAGTTTCTACTTCGATCGATAATTTTTCCGAAAACTACCGTTTCAACCTTTAACCCCAGCTTAAATGTCAAAGTCACAAAAAGTCATCAAACCCGGGTTTGAGGAATTATTGTACACATCGATACATTCAGCCGGGGTTGGAGACCTCAAACCCGGGCTTGAGGAATGTTGTGCATTTGACGAACTTTAAACCTGGTTTCAGGTCTCGACTGGGGGTTTTATGCGCCAAGTGCACACTAATTACTTAAAGCAGGGCTTAAGAATAACTACTGATTGCGATCTCGATCGGTGACTATTCTTCAAGCCCGAGCTTTAGGGGCTCAAACCCAGGCTTGGACTTCAAGCTCGGGTTTGAGAAATCATTGTGCAGTTGGCCTGCCATAAAAGGCTTAAATAGATAACACGATAATACTTTGATTTTTCGGTTACATTGTTTATTAGTTTATTTACATCTAGGCCCATAACTCCCGTATCGTAAACTCCCGATACTAAGTTCGAATAAAATGGAACATTTTGTCAAATGAACTTTATGCCAATTTTCAACGTCATGTACGGAAAATGTTGTTTGTTTCTCACCCTGTGTAGACGAAATACTGCGATACGAACATGAAGGTAAGTCCAGAACCAGGGGGCCGTTTCACTAAACTTCGTACGACTAAAATGTTCGTAGGTGCAAAATTGAAATCCACAATACCATTTGTTCTGACACATGACTTTGGAAAATCGTCATGGTGGATGTGTCACAATTAATGATATGAACCCGTAGGTACAAAATGGTAACATTTGAGAAACACCTTAATGTGTGAAGCAAATTCATAGAAATCTTCGTACGAACAGTTTTATAGTACGAACTTTAGTGAAACGGGCCTGAAGTCTGTAAATTTAACATTAACAATGTTCTTTGTTATAAACAATTAGTGGATTTACATTTATTGAGAATATGCAGCTTATGTTCAATAAATTTAAATCCATAAATTGACATTTTCAGACGATCCTAAATTTGCACTTACGACCATTTTAGTCGTACGAAGTTTAGTGAAATGCGCCCCTGGCTCATAATATTTAATGACAAACGTCGTACACAACCGATTGCGTTAATTCTGCCCGGATGCCATCGTTTCTCAACATATGTTGACAATCCCAACTCGCAATCAAGCAGGCGCGATTGGCTGAGCCTGAGCTGCATTGCAGCTCAGGCTCAGTCAATTAGGCTGTTTGATTTCAAGCACACCATTCAAGTATTTTGAAAGAAAAATAATGACAGATATTGGCAAGATTAGCGCTTAGGCTGTCATGTACAAGTGCAAGCGTGCGTTGTCTCGTAGAGTACACGTGCTAACAGAATAACATCAAATAAGAAGTGCCGCCCACAAATACGACCTCCGAGGGATTGATTGTTGGACCTGTTGATGACACACATTATATACCCTGCAGCATCGTTTTCAGGAATGTGTAGAAAAATGGCTAAGTTGAACAGGTGGTATGCAAGTCACCATTGCCCAATGACTAGTGCACATTGGCCAGCTGATATGAATACGGCCGTGGTAGAGTGTTCTGGATATATCGGTATCTGCATGCAGTGACAGCGAATGACATACAACACACCCTGTGTCTAGATCAGGTGAAGGGATTGTACAACGTCTGCCATCAGTACCATGCGCAGGTAGAACTGGGAAACCTTTTCTGGGAAACCGTTATCTGCTTATTTCAGACGACACGCACATGGAAATATGCGTGTCGCTGTGTTTGTAATCTGAAATCATCCAAATTCACCCACTATGTTGAATACTCACTCTTGAATATGTCCCTGTGCGTATCGTCTGAAATAACCAGATAATTTAATAGGCACTAAGTAATAATTTGATATACATTTAATGCATGTTCAAAACAGTTGCTAGCAGTATTGTATATAATTAGTATGACACAATGTTGTCTATACTCTAATATATGTGTGTTAATCAAATTGATATCAACATACCTGTGCAGTTTCATGAACACCTGAGTGACTTATGCTCCGGACAATATTTTTGTGCCCGCCGCCCTCCCGCTACCTACCAGTATAACATAACCCAATATACGTCGCTTATTTAACCTTTATATCGCTATCTTATTCGATTCCGTTCGTTCGATTCCGTCACAGTGATATGTCTCTGCAGAATGTTCAGACTACAGAAGTATATATTCACAAGTATGAACATAGGAAAGCAAGGTACATGTAATTAATATTAAGAACGCGGTTCGTGAGACCGGGTTATCGACGTACAGGGACAGAACACGTACAGTAACTACTATCTGTGTCATGAATCCTGCCCAAATATGATGGCATTATGTACAATATAAAAACGATAGTTCTTTCGATAATATTAAATGTTAGCAAATAATGAGCCTTCTATTTAGTACGTGTAATTTGGCCAAATATTGATTTTGTTATTCTCGGAGTGAAGATGTTGATGGGATTTAACACCCATGGGAATGTAACTACGAAATAAAAAGATACATTTTGAAAATCGGTCCACTATTTCTGAAATTAGAACAAACATAACATGTTAAATCCCCATAGACATCTTCACTCTGTGAATAACAAAATCAATATTGGGCCAAATTTCACGTGGTATAAACAGAGGTCACTTCTCTTAGAATTCTTTGACAAGTTATTCATACAAATACGTTGTACATAAATTACATATAATATATACATGGATTTGAATACATGCTAGTAGCTTATAAACGTAGATGTGACTGGAGAATTTGAGCTTATGTGTTTTGCGACCAGTGTAGATCCAGATCAGCATGTGCATTCGCACAGTCTGATCAGGATCTGCACTGTTCGCCATTCCATTAATGCAACACCAGCCATGCTTCTAACAAGCACTGTAGATGGCTATCAGGCCACAGAAGTGTGTTATTTGAGTATTACTACTATGCTCACAAATCCCATAAGCCCCAGTTGTCCAGTCACAGAAACAAATAAGAATCCACACCCATACGTGATACCTACAACTTATTTACATACAACAATGTGCGCAAAGCAATTCAAAATTGCATAACATACACCACGAGCATTTATGTTTGCATTTAAAGCTATCTGTAGGTGTTGACGGGATAGTAGGTTAGTGCCGTGAATGGGAATGGAATGGCGCGGCACGGAAACGGTATGTGCTCGGCAGAGGCTCGTCCATCCCGTTTCCTAAGCCTTGTCAGGTATGTTTCCCATTCACGGCACTAACCTACTATCCTCTATACGATCCCCCATTGTAACGCGTGCGAATATCAGGACCAGCAGGGCCGGGTCAAATGTACACTAGTACTACTAGGTTGGTTGAAAAGGTGGCGAATGTCCTACTTTATAGATTTTATTATCGGGGTAACATTTGGTATGATTTAAAGAGCTTTTTTGTCGTGCATAACACAAAGTGCTTGTGTTGTTGCTGAGACATAGAGCGCTATTCTGTTAGACAAGCATTCCTTTTACATGGAATCGTGTACCCAAGGTGCATGATCACATGGTTACAACAACAACAACACTGGCTGAAAGTGTTGAAATCTTGCACACTCCAAAGTAAGTATCTTTTGATATTTTCGTTAATATACAACGGAATTTGATGCAATATAGCGCAGCAAACGCGTCTTCATGGTTTGTATTTGGTCGTCCCGGGAGTTCGGCACATACTTATGTCGTATTTCGTGTCAGTAGACACGGAAATCGATTCTTCGCAAAACGACAGACGTTTAGGCCAAAGTACAGAGACCACCAAATACAGCTTAACAAGATGCGTTTGATGCGCCAGATTTCATAAAAATCCGTTACATAATAAGGACAACATAAAATAATATGTTCTTTGAATCGGAGGGCTTCTGGAGGTTTCAGTACTTGTTGTTGTTGTTGTACCACGTGATCATACACACAAAACACACATTCTTCATTCATCCAGTCAGGGTCACATGTTTCGGAGCAAATAGTTGCGTGCATGTATATCACGTTATATTGTATTTTTACAATATTTACATTCAATTATCCACATTTAATTGGTAAAAAAGCATTATACACGCTCATTCGCAGTTCCGTTACTTCATTGAAAATGCATTCTAATGCACTCTATAAATATCAGGCAATCTGATTGGCTAAAGACCACACATTACAGGTATATTATTGTTGATGAACGGTCGCAAAGTGTTTACAATATATACCCTGGGGCACTTTACCCACGCGCGATGAATATATTCCTACGCCAAATTTGTTTACTTTGGAGACGCGAATATGTCAACGATCGAAAATCTGATTTTCGAAAAAATTTACGTTAACTAACTACAAGTAGACTGAAAATGGAAGAAAGGATGGACGAAGATGACGAATTTCTGACTACGGCATTATTATAAATCGAAAAGGAGCCGTCGCCGCCGCCGACAATGGAATTTGAGGGCGGGCGATTGCCGATTCCCCACGCTGACCGAATCTGACATAGACGACTTGGTTACGTCATTAGTGCTTTACGTCATTAGTGCATTAGAAAGATCGTTCACACACACATACATTATGTAATGTTGCAGCTCAAATGGTAGTATGTGACAAATGATTAGACAAGTCATCACAAATTGACAAAGTCCGAGAGTTTTACAGGCTGCGGCCATCGACATTGTTGCTAAGAGAAAAGTAAGAGATCGCACCGGAGGGAAAGTTAAAAATTAAATCTTAAAATATTATATGTAGCAACTATAATTCTGACGATGTGTTTATTGAGTTTATTATTGAAATATTTTGAAAGCATGAACATAACTTTATACACATTCGTTAAAACATTGTATAATTCAATTGGAACTATCTTTTGCTTGGCGGAACATTATTTGTGTGATTCGTCCGGTATGCCATGCGCAAACACCTTGCACTCGGTACGACTTTCACAAGTAGAATCGGTAAAATTTGCAAAATGTTCAATTTGTGCATTAGAAATAGGTTAACCGCATTGTAATTTTGAGATTTGCGGCGTATATCAGAAAATGATAGGTCGGAAAATATGTTTAATGGCTCCGCTAGCGCCTCGCCATTAAACAGATTTTCTGACCTATCATTTTCTGATATACGCCGCAAATCTCAAAATTACAATACAGTTAACCCTATAGCAAACTGCGAAAATAACCTATCATTGAACACATTGCTACGGAGCCCCGCAGGGGACGTACATTTCTTTTATTATTAATTCGGTCCCACGAGAACGAATTGTTATATCGTGGGAACAAATTGTTAATTCGAGGGAACGAATTGTTAAATTGAGGGAACTAATTGTTAAATTGAGGGAAGGAATTGTCATTTCGTGGGAACGAATTGTTAAATTCGAGGGAACGAATTGTTATATCGTGGGAATGACTTGTTAATTCGAGGGAACGAATTGTTAAATTCAGGGAACGAATTGTTATTTCGTAGCGTACGAACATGTTTAGTAGTTTCTAGTGTGTAATGGCCATTGGTGGGGTAATAATCAATTAAAATGATAATGAATTCAACAAATTAAAAAAAAAAAATATTGTTTGAACATACCTTTTTAGCACGATTAGATAAAGTAAATATTAATTACATATTCATAATTAAACGACATGTCGTAATGTATTTAATGGTTTATTTCAAAAGTGTCTTGCATCTTGGAAAGGTCGTCTGCATTGCTTTGTTGCTGTTGTAGTCCAGCAGAGTGGTAGGTACCAGCCGCGGGCACTTGTAATTTTTGGAACTGGTGGAATAGTGACACAACCACTTATGTAATTCCTACGAAGAACAGTTTTTATCCCGTCAACTATGTCGCTACTAGACGTGAAAAGCAGATACGTGTATTTTTTCTCGTTCACGTCTAGTAGATACGTCATTATGTATGACGTTACGTCATTATGTGAATGACGTAACACGATAATCTTGTCGCTTCAGAAGACAAACTTATGAGGCCACAAATGCATTTTTAGAGACATTTGAACAACTTTGATGTGGTTAACGGGATAAATAGAATAATATTATAGTGTCATGAACGTGAATACATATCTGACTCGGCTCGAAATCAGGATGTGCTCGGCAAGCCTCGCCCATCCTGATTTCTCAGCCTCGACAGATATTTATTCACGTTCATGACACTATACTAATATTCTCTATGTGCCTACAGTGCGGGCATGTACCTTTAAGATATGAAGGCGAAATGCAATATTCGTTGATTATCTACGCTTTGTTTTTTATAGAGAATATTAGTATAGTGTCATGAACGTGAATAAATATCTGTCGAGGCTGAGAAATCAGGATGGGCGAGGCTTGCCGAGCACATCCTGATTTCGAGCCGAGTCAGATATTTATTCACGTTCATGACACTATAATAATATTCTATTTATCCCGTTAACCACATCAAAGTTGTTCAAATGTCTCTAAAAATGAATTTGTGGCCTCATAAGTTTGTCTTCTGAAGCGACAAGATTATCGTGTTACGTCATTCATATAATGACGTAACGTCATACATAAGGACGTATCTACTAGACGTGAACGAGAAAAAAATACACGTACCTGCTTTTCACGTCTAGTAGCGACATAGTTGACGGGATAAATTAATATATTCAGTTGTTGCTCACATACACTTTGTGGTATGAAGGACAAATGCCTCTTTTAAATCATACGGTACTATAGTTTACTATCATGATAATACTATATACACGGGAGGACACTCATTTGTTTCATTCAACGGAAGTGGATTACGTAACGGGCCCAGCTCGCTAATTCAGTAACGGGGGATTGTAGCATAATTTGTTATGAAAAGGAGTAATTATACAGATTTCGACTAGTGTTGATCAGCCCACATATCTGCGCAATCTGATCCGGAACTGCATTATTTGCCAGATTCATATTTACCCACTTTATACTTGTATTGCAATCAGTGTATACCCATTTCGCACTGCACATATGTGCAGTCTGGTCTGACTCTACCCTGTTAGCAGTTTTTATTTTTGCAAGTTATTCACTAAGAAATAAACGCTAAAATAAATCAACGGACCAGTGTCATCATATATCATATTGCGCTCTGCCCGCAGTATATTCATGGCTATATCGACCGCTATTATGTTAGGCAAGCATTCCTTTTGCATGGAATCGTGTACTCAACACAAGACGCGTTTGATGCGTCAGATTTCATAAAAATCAGTTACATAATACGGACAAAAGTTGGCCAGGTGTGTGTGTACACATAGATAAAATAATAACTACATTTCGTAAAATGAAAATTTCTCTGCTAAAATAAATATAATTTCGCATAATATATCTATGTCTGGAGGGCTCTAGAAGCCAGGATTTGCGTCCTTTATCCAAAAACAATTGAGGGGGTGGGGGGGGGGGGGCATGCACCCTGACACACCTAGACAATTCTTGGCTGTCGAGGCCCCCCTCAGCAAGATCCTAGTTACGCGCCTGAAATGCTTTGGATGAATAAGATATTGTTTAAAGTAAATGTGAATAATGTGCGTTGTTTTTTTCGTGAATGTACTCTAATTATTTCCATTTTTGCTAGATAGATTAAATCATCATTGTCCACAATTCAAATCTGGCATAATTTTCTGATTCAATCATGGTTTTAAAAAATAAGCAGTATGGTGTTGTACACAAACTTGAAAAGACATTACAGAGTTATACATTGTTCATGTTCTAGTTATAACACGTGGACATTAGACAAGTAAATGTAACATAAGTTGCGAAGTGATACTACACAGAAAAGTCTTTCAGTTTCATGTTGGAGCGATTGCTGCATTTTTTTATTGCAAATTATTTGTTGTAGCTTTCGGAATTCATTGGCGCGTTTTGGCTCATTTAGCGATGTACGTTTCATTTCAGATTCGACAATCATCAGTGGCGTTTCTCCCTCTCTGGTGAAATGCATGTGCGAAAATCCCGCGTCTAAGAGCATACGGGCGATCTCCAAACTGCCAGATTTTAATGCAACATGTAGTGCCGTTTCCTGATTATTGTTCTTTAAATCAATCAAGTCGACCCTTGTCGTTCTGGCAACGTTGAGAAGGAATGCTAACCCTTCGATATTGTTGTGCGCTGCTGTGATATGGCATACTGTGTCTGCAGTTGGATTGTGACGATCCAAAATATAAGAATATCTGGAACCGATGTTTTCTCTGGAGCTAACACTCTCACAATTTTCTTCCAGCAGCAATTTCAGAAAAGTGGCATTTGCTTGCTTAGAAGCATAGTGAATCGGTGAAGCGCCGTTCCTGCCGATACACTTACTTGCACCGTGTTGTAGCAAATACTCTACCGACTTTACAAGACCCTTTTCGATAGCAAATATTAATGGTGTATATTTGCCTTCATTCATTTCATTAACGTCATATCCGTGCTTCAGGAGTATTTCAATCAGCTTCAGATCTTGTTTATGTACTGCTTTGTAGAGACACATTGTGTCATGGCCGGAGATGCCTCTTGATTTAGTTTGTCTCTTGAATGCGCTTAGGAATATTTCCACCGACCCGTTATGAACAGTGTGTCTGCAAGCTAAGCTGAACGGTGTCTCTCTTTCGTTGTCTCTCAAATGTAAACTGGCACCATGCGTGATCAGTAAGTCAATCAGGAGTGGATTGCCCTGTGTTGCGGCATAATGAAGAGCCGTTCGCTCTTTATTATCTGTAGCATTTATGTTCATACCATATCGTGCTAATAGGACTCGGGCCAGAGGCATATGCGAGTTGACAATAGCCAAATGTAAGGGCTTCTCTCCGGATGAGTTTTCGTCTGATAAAACACCTGGATTCCAGTCCAAGAGTCTTTCAGTTACTTGTATGGACCCATGACTTGCTGCGATGTGAATAGGCGTTTCTCCATCATAGTTTGCTATTCTTTGGTTAGCTTTGGCGTTCAAGAGCTCCGACACGACCTTTTCAGAATCGTGGTGTGTTGCTATTATCAATGGTGTGTTCCCATTTGCACATAAATCGACATCGCCCCCATTTCGTACTACAATTTTCACCATTTCATCGTCATTTCTCTTCGCAGCGTGATGTAACAACGCAGTTCCATCAGCTAGTACGAAGTTGATATCACATTTCTTTAATAAACATTTTGCGATGTGAACCATTTCATCTGTACATTTCCTCTGAGAGTGTAAGACTCCCTTTTTCTCCTTCGCTGCTATTTCATACGACAGTAGCAGTGCCCTGCACCAGTCCGCTTCATCAAATTCGACTGTTTCAACAATGAAGCGCACAATGTCCAGGCTTTGTGAGCGTATGGCAGCTGTGATACAGGCACGTGTTACGGGTACTTGTAACATTCTTACGAATTTCTTGAATACCACTACTCTGCCTAATTCAGCAGCGTGCTCTATAGACATTTCTTCCATAGCCGTTGTGACCGGGCTTTCCCTCTTTTGTGATCTTTTCTTTTTCCACTTGCCATTTTCCAAAATTTTCTCAGTCAAATTGCCAGACTGACCTGGCAGTGGGCATCTGAACACATAGTCTAATCCGAAGAATAGCATACAGTAGGGCTCTCGTTTGCTTGCATCCGCAGTGGAAATAACTTTCCAAGTCAAGCCGCTTGTCCGTTTCATTGTTGGGAAAAAGAACTTGTCCACGAAGCATGGTTCCTGCATCGACAAGTGACTGACCACCTTGGATACATTGTGCTTGTCGATGACATCATATATCAAGCGATGGGCCAACGCAGTACAATTACGTATGTTTCTTGTGTCTGTTTGTATGTATGCATTCCCATTTTCAAACTCTGGACCAACATATTTTCCAGAATAAATGAATTCATCACTGCAATTGTGGAATATTTCTTCCGGATATACATTTCCGCACACGATCTGAAATGCATTTTCAACAGCGGTACCAGCATAATAATATATTCCACATCTTTCTTCTATCAAGTCACCTTCCAACCTCCGGATTCCACGCTGCAAAGCTAGTGACAAATCTATGCGAAGGCGGTAGCGCTCAACCAACTTCATAAATAAACGACTTCTTGTTTCAATCCGAGAATTACTTGCATCAGTATTGCCATATCTTTCTGCCGGACGCTGGCTCGCATCTGATTCCGTGGCAAATTGGTAAATGTTGATCATCGAATGCCACGATTTTAGTTTCAGATTTCTCAGTATTTCAATAAATGACTTTCTCAGGTGACCATCATTAGCATATAGTGCAACTAACGTGATGAAATTTTCATTAGCTTCTTTTTCTTTAGACGTCATGAATGACTCTATCCTGTTAACAAGTGTTGTACTAGGCTTTTCGAAGAAATACGGACCTTCTGAAATTCCGTGTTCAAAGAAGTTTGCAATATCCTTGACAAATGTCTTTGTATGTGCTGCATGAAGTATTCGTCCGACACAACTATCGTCTAGTTTTTGGGACTGGCTATTTTGCCGCGCCATTTGGCCACTAAGGCTCATCGGACTTATACATCGTTTAACGAGATGGTGACGAAAAATCTTTTCCTTTGTGGCAATGCTTAGCCGGTGCTGTTTTAACCCTAGGTCGAGAACATAACTACTGTATTTTTCGAGGAATTTAAGGGTCTCAACAGATTCATAGTCATCTAGCGTCATCAAAATGATAGCATTTCTGCTCTTCTTTGCTTGTAGAAAGATGCTACTGAAGCTGTCGTTCCATTCTTCGAACTTTTGACTATTAAACTGAGTTGTACCGAAAATATTGTCAATGACGATTACTGAAGGCTTATTCCAGTCAACTGTCAATAACTCCTTAGCGCTTTTTAGAAAATACGGTGTTCGTTCCAAGCCATTCGAATGACTTACATGGTCGAGCAACTGCATGGCGACTGTGCTGTTTCCACATCCCTTTATGATTACGATATTCTTGTGGCGCCGTCTCTTCAACATTTCTTCCCCAGCTATGAGTGCTTCTGTTTTAACGTAACCTCCGTCAACTGCGGAGCCTTTTATGACACTTTCGGTGCGTTCTGAAAATAAATAAATATTTTCTAAGTACACCGGCGTGAAATAGAAACAATATACCTAAGGTAGCTGGAGGAGTCAATAGTCGTCTACTGTATATTTTCTATTTTTCATTTTTACCATTAAAAACATGCTTTGACAGCAGTTTAGAATAATATACAGCATGGTTCCACGGCACTTTAGAATCATTTTCATTGGAAATTATTCTGAAGTGCTGTCAAACCATGTTGTATTGAGAAATAAGGCAGGAGCCTACGGTCATATGTTGTTTGAAGATTGTGTCAACATCCGCTGTACTTATCAGAGCGATTAATTGCAAAGTCAATGGTCCCTGCCACCAGGCACTGCGACGGAGTAGGTACAATAAGCCAAACACAACACGGGTCTTATATTGTGTTTGGGACCAGTGTAGATCCAGTTCAGCCTCTGCAGTTTTCGGCATTCCTTCAATGAAACACACTAACAAGCAATCTAGATCGTATTTAGACTACAGAAGTGTCATATTTGATTAGGACATACACTGGTCACAAATCACACAAACGCCTTTGTTCCAGTCGCAGCCACATATGGAACCAAGCGATGTTTAATCAACGTAACCCCAATTTGCCAAAACAACGATTTGCTTCTGGAAAACATCTTTAGTACTTAACATCAAGTCCCAACATTTTCTATTTATTTTAAACAAGCAGTAGGCAAATAGATCAGAAATAGTAAAGAATTTTACTGTTCACGTTAAAATTGAATATATAATTTTAATTCTTTTTATCTGTCAAAGAACAAAATATGTGATTTAGTAATATTTTAGTATTCAAAAACAGTATTTACGGAAAAATAAGCGAGGGGATATTCAAGTTACACAATTTTAGTCCTGCAATATAACAATCATCCATGTGTAAAAACAAACACATCAAAATTGGATTTTCGGAACTGTATAAAGCATCCTGATGTGCACAGTGTATCTATTCTTCCATGTATGTCAAACTGGACTAAACCAATAAGCTTGGCATAGGTGTGGCCTCGCGGATTCAATATACACCTGCCGCATTATCGTTGACATCCAGCGGGCAACCGTTTGAACGTAGCTTCACACGTCTGTTACTGACTAGGACAGATAAACAAAATGGAATCCACCATTCAGCGTAGAATATGTGGCTTGCCTGAATTCAGAATACACCTGTCCCAAAGTCCACTTCCCTATTTGACTGCGGCCAAATTATCGGATAAGTTGTTTGTTATGCCGAACTATTAATGACCTCCGGCGGCATCCGTTTGAACGTAGCTACACACGCGTGTCACTGATTACTTCAGCTCAAAATAAAGAAATCATTTCTACTCGAAATTGTCAAAACACAAGTATGCTGAAGTTACTATCTGCAAAGCATTTCCGAATCAATTTACGAAATGTCGGAGATTATGTCAGCATTTTGTCAAATATAATAATAGACATTTATCATTTAATTCCACATTTTTTTCTGATTCTGGCTCGGCTCGGCTGTGAATTACATTCGAATACGCACAGATAGCCAACGCCGACGATTGCAACCAACGTATAGATAATCCAAGTATAACTGGGCGAAGGAAAAAAGAACAATTCACGTATATATTAAATGACAAAAACGAAGAAATTATGCAGCAAATACAATGATGGCCGTCAATCCAAACGATATTATATATGAAACCTTTATCCACCAATAAGGTAAGCTGTATTACTGCTACGTCATAGCGGTTATTTTTACAGCGCCACCTCGCGCCAGTAGGTCGCAGTACCAAGTGAGATAAGCAATGACCAATTCATTGCCTGGTTCTGTATAGGTTTCAAAGACGGTACGATATGAGAAATCTTAATATCACGAAAAATACAAACGAACCGGAACTCGATTATTAGGGTCGCCTTTGTTGTTTTCAGAGCATTTTGAAGAAAATAAGTGATAGTTTGTAATGTGACCTTTAAAGGTACATGCCCACTCAGTAGGCACAAACAAGGTTCTTTATAGGAAGTAAATAAGTGTAGAATTGTGTCACTATTTCACCAGTTCTAAATATTTCTACTTGACATTATGCTTATAAAACATGGGTATTTCCCCTGGCATACTGGACCATAGAAGAGAACAAGGAACGCGGCAATACCACAAAACAAAAGTATTTCAGCGATATTTCGAAGGTGACAAAGGTCAAGGTCGTGTTAATTGTGGCGCGAGTGTCTGAACAATGTTTATGTGATTCAAGTGTTCAAATATCGATGCAATCGTTCGCGTAATATTGAACATATTACATGTTAGAGAAACTCTTAACAACTTTTCGATTTTTCAACGTAAATGTACACGGACGGACGGACGGACGGACAGGCGAACGTGCGGAACATCTTGAGACCAATGCAATATGCCGCCCTTACTGTCGCATAGGGGGCTTAACCAGATTCTCATTGATTAACCAATTGAATGACAAAACTGCATGGCGACTATCTAAGTAGTAAAACCGTAATTTGTGTGGCTACTTTTCTATCGGTCTATGTCTTATATCTCGGTATCTTTCGGTCCAGTGTGTTTAAGGTCGTGGCAAACACAGGTACGATGTAAACATAGTTCTTACTTATCTTAAAGAATACAAATATGTATTTCGTTGAAAAAGGATCACATCAACATGTTCATACTTACTGTTGACGCATTCCTTCAATTCAGCTAGTCCGGTCGATGATATAGCTATAATAAAATATGAACATATTTTTAAAATGAAGGCTTAGCTGGCATCCATTTGAGACAAGCCTTGCCATGTTGTACCTTAGAAACTATAGTGCATGATGTTACGTAGCAGATAGCAGCCTAGTGAACTTTTCATATATATTTGTGAAACTTGTTATTTTTTACTTCCTTATATCATAAGGGACCCAAAACAAGCTGTTTCCAATTTTTCCATTCATGGATAGTGACACAATCCAAGATGGCCGCCGTATGGTACTCAACATCTTAAAATCATCATATCTTTGGCAATAAATAACTTTTTGACTCGAGAAAATTGTATTGTTGTATGTTTTCAAAGACAAGGAAGCCATTGCAATCATCAAAGTATGCAAAAATATGAACAGAAAATATAATTGGAGTCAAATATACCTAAAGATGTCGCCCTTGGACATCAGGAACATTTTAATTTCTTATATATTTCTGAAGAAATGAAAATGACTGATTGATCTTCGATCCCTTGACGCTTAAGAATACATATGTAAACAGCTAGATGTATTTAAAACAATCATCACTTATGAGCCATCGCATGCGAAAACCTACACCTTGGCGTTTCCACCCAGCATAGCTCAAGACCAACATGCGCCTATTTCCCATTTAATTAGGAACGACCCTTACTATTAGAAGCATGTTTCGACACTGTTCAAAGGACGGAAAACAGCGCAGGCTAATCTGGGGATATGCTGGTTGCTAACGTCAAGTTGTAGATTTTTGTATGCGCTGTCTCTAATTCATTAAATTCAGTAAGTGTCTATTTTTGCCCTCAAAGTTGTTATTTTCATCATTCACGATATCACTCTTATTGCATGAAATAAACCCAATTATTTTGTATATATGCATACACGAATCGGCATTGTTTATTCAGCTCTATCACTCTCAAATTATCCCTCTTCATCGCTCTGGATATCACCCGTGGCAATGTTAGTGCAGGTTTCCTCGCCTCCTTCACACTTGCACAGTTCTGTACAGGCTAGATTTCGCGTTATACAGGAGCACCTCTGACTACATTTGCGAACCACACAGGAGCACTTGACAAGTTCTACAACAGCTTCTGGTGCTGGGGGTACCTTTGACACTACAGGTACACAGCTGCCATCATCTTGAATATGCCATCCTAGAGTTCCTGGATCTAATACCTCTGGTTCAGCTACCAACTTCTGGAGTCAGATGTTGGCTTGATGGTGTGCACGCAATGTGTGCTCAATGATGGCAACTTGAGTGGGAAACAGTTTCTCTACACCTTGGTTAGATTTGAGCTGTTTGAACATATGCCATCTAAGAGCCTTGGCTGTTGCAATGTTTGAATTGAAGAGTTGGCACACAAACTCTTCACAACCAGAAACTACAGAGTCTAACGGCTCTGCTCCAACACCAAGCCCGGCAATTGTACTGGTAACATCTACACCAGCCCTTAGAAAGGCTTTGAAGCAAGTTGACTTTCCTTTCCCACGGATATGACCAGTATTATCAGCACCGGAAAAAGCATGAAATCCTAGCAGTGCTCCTGCCTTTGCTGGACCCAGAGAATCGTAAATTGGCTTGAGTTTTATCTTCCGTCGCTGATCTCCTGTGCCCATGATGATGGCACTGTATGGGCTCAGTTCTGGTACCCTTTGTAGAGCTAACACTAACACGTCGGTGTCACATGCATAAATGTGTACAACCTTACACAATCGACTCACTGCCACATCATACAGAATGAGGAGTGTATCTGCTTCTTTCTGCCTACTTACAATGTTCACCATGTCTGGTCTCGATGATTGAACTGCCTTATGTGTGTGTGTAGTGATCGGCAGTTTGCACAAATTGACAGCCTTATTAGCAAGGTACAGAACAAGGTTTGCCTTAGTTTCCTTACAGGCCAGAAATGTCTTTAAGTCCTTGATGCGTGTAGTATCTTCTACATTGCACCCTCTGCTATGTGCTCTCACAGCTGTCATGTGTTGTCTCGTACCGTCTTTCAGTGAATTTGAAGCACTATAGTCGTCAAACATTAGGTAGGTTTCACAGTAATCGCGATATTTGTTGTCGATGGAATGTACAAAGAAGTCTGACATATGTTTGCGTGTTTGAATGTTGGCTTTATGGACACTCATTTCTTGTACAAGCGCATTGCCATCGATTATAATACTGGTTGAAACCGGTGATGCCTGGTGCTCGTCTAGTGATATTTCAGTGTTTGCAGACATGGATATGTCCGCTACCATGTTCTCTAGTTCATGGATGAGTGAAGATTTTCTTGAACTCGGTAGCAGGGAACCATCTGGCTTCATAAGTGTGGGATTGATATGTGAAAACTCGTGCTTTCCAACGATATCTTCCAAATCGACTTCTCTCGATGATTTTGCAATGAGGAGCAAGCGAACGAATAGCGAGTTTGTTGCTTTCAAACTGATAACTTCAGATGATGATTTGAGAGAGACAGTCTTGCACCCATTGCTCCAGCTCAAAAACTTCAACTTGGGCATTTTATCCCACATATTTTTGTCACCATGGATCCTTTCTTCAACAAAGGTTGTGAGGGCTTTGCTACCACGTTCCTCCATATTTAATATGTCATCCTTTATCTGTTCAGGCATTATCTGTTTTGTGGTAAGGTTGAATAGCTTCATCTCAGAGCCATCATCATTTTCTGATGTGCTGAATGGATTAGCATGTACTACAATGTCCTTTAACTGCTTTATAGCTTGTTCCTGGTGGGTTCTTTTAGCACAAGACATTTGGTGGTGCTTTTTTGTTCCACTGTCTGTGATATTAAGCATGTGTTCAGTATCTCCAGTGAGCCGTGTGAGTTCTGGTAAGCTTAGACAATACTTCAG
This sequence comes from Conchocele bisecta, assembly GCA_029237695.1. Classification (NCBI taxonomy): domain Eukaryota; kingdom Metazoa; phylum Mollusca; class Bivalvia; order Lucinida; family Thyasiridae; genus Conchocele; species Conchocele bisecta. The sequence continues at coordinate 71,929,445 of CM055270.1, read as the reverse complement.
TAAAGCCTGTGGATCTGTCATTATTCCACTGATGGCGCCATCACCCTTGTGCATGTAATTGACATGCTCTTGTGCTTGATCAATCCCTATGGATGTGAATGGAATGGAATTTGTGTTAACGGTAAATTCGCCATTCTGCAGCTCCTGCCATATTTGTGGATGACTGATCTGAAGTTGATACATGTGGGCAATGTATTCTGGAACGTTTTGTGCATAGTCATGCCTGTTGAAGGCAAAGAAGTAGATACACATCTTCTCCAAGGAAGCAAGATGCAAGACCCAGTTGCGATTACGTGTACCTCGAATGAAATCCAGGAGGCTTGCGACTTGTTTCGTGTACATTCGAGCCCATGTATACATAGGATACTTCTCATTGTTCCTGTCAAACTCTGCCAAGTGTTCCTTTAGTTTCAGATCCTCAAGCAATCTCAGAAGTTCACTATGTGCCTGAGCTACATAAATTCCGTTTCCTCATGCTTCACTCACTTGTTCGAGTGCTGTCTTCATTTTTTGACGAAGCACTGGCTTATATTCAAAGAATGTATCGATCCACAAGTCAAACAAAACTTGCAGCGTTATTTGATGAGCAATCACGGCCCTGTTGTGGTGCTTGCCATTTAAGATTTGTGCAACAGTAATGCTACTGTAGAGCCCAGCCTCATCCAGACCGATGTTATCCAGTGTGGCACCAAGGCATTTTAAGGCACACAACACTATATGAAATTGACCAGGGCTAGGGATCAATTTGCCATCAAACTAGTTTTGGAAACATGTGATTATGTACATATGCTTCTTTAGACACCAATATACCAACAATAAGTGGTTTCCATTTTTTTGTTCAGAAATCTAAAATAATTAAAATTGTGTTGTTGTCCGAGGGCGACATTTTGACTACATTTCTTTTTTGCTGTTCAGTTTTTCAAATAATTGATGGTTGAAATGGCTTCCTTGTCCTTGAAAATATACAAAAAGACAATTTGTTTGAGTATATATGTTATGTAGAGCCAAAGATATGACAAGTATAAGATTGTGTGTACGTACGGCGGCCATCTTGGATTTTGCAAATATCCATGAATGCAAAAATTGGAAACAACTTGTTTTGGGTCCCTTATGATATAAGGAAGTAAAAAATAACAAGTTTCCAAAATCTATATGAAAGGTTCACTAAACTACACAGTAATATATACTACTAAGCGATATCTCATAAAAACTATTTACAAAATTTACGGTATTTTCCGTAAATGTTATCGGAAATTGTCGAAATGTTCATAGCAAGGGCAGAATTCGATTCCGCATTTGCTATGAATATTTCATCATATTTCTATGTTGTCACAGTTTATGTAATTATCCCGTCAACACAGTGCGTATGTGCCGTGAAACACGGTGCCGTGAAACATTTTTGATATCCAGTCAATACAATTTTTGCATTTTACAGCCATTTGTAGGCGTTGACGGGATAAATAGAATAGTAGGTTAATGCCGTGAATGGGAAAAAATATCTGGCGCGGCACGGAAACGGGATGTGCACGGCAGAGCCTCGCCCATCCCGTTTCCTGAGCCTTGCCAGATATTTGTTCCCATTCACGGCACTAACCTACTATTCTTTATATATATTTCATGAAAAATCGCAAGTGGTCAGGTATAAAATAACACGGCTTGTCTCATATATGAATATAGAATATCAGGCTAGTGTTTTGTGACACCATGGCAGCACCCTGTACATTATGAATACATTCTTAGATGGATGAACATTTCGTTTCTGTTTTTTTTTTTACATTTTCCTTATTTGTCGTTGAATGTATGTGTTGTGACCATTCATTTGAACCGTGTCGGCGAGACAGTTTAATTGGAGGTCACACAATATACGTTTAAGGCGGAGTAAGAGACGTATGTAGACTTTTAGTTTAGTTTAAACATAGTTTATTGCATATAAATACAATAGGCTCGGGCTATAAGTTCTCTCAACATTAGTTACAGCCCTCACCTAATGTAGACTTTTGCCAAAACGATGCCATTTATCTTCGGAATGTATGTCAAAGCTGCTCTACACTGTCTGCATAGACACTAGACCCGGTTTTGTCGGATCATGGTTCATATAATATTCGTTACATCTTAACAGATGGCCAACTTTCGACGTAAATTGCCCAAAATAGAATGTGTTGTTACTTAAATATGTATTGCTGGTCTGCATTTGTAAAGCGCAATTGTCTACACAGAGGATCTTAAACTAAGTGATGATTTAATATCATATTTACTGAACGAGTTTACTGATTTCATAAGAAACGCACAGAGCCCCACAGGGAATAACAATTCGTTCTCTCAATTTAACAATTCGTTCCCTCGAATTAACAATTCGTTCCCACGATATAAGAATTCGTTCCATCGAATTAACAATTCGTTCCCACGATATAAGAATTCGTTCCATCGAATAGCAATTCGTTCCCACGAAATGACAATTCGTTCCCTCAATTTAACAATTCGTTCCCTCGAATTAACATTTCGTTCCCACGATATAACAATGGACGATCCGTCTCATCAGGATCTACACTTTTTGCAAATAATTTTCATAGCTTTGAGAAATAAAACGCATAAGCACATCACCATACGTTGAAGTTGTACTGGTCACTTAACATGTAAAATCTAGACATTATGCTTATAAAACATGGATATTTCCCCTGGCATACTGGACCATAGAAGAGAACAAGGAACGCGGCAAAGCCACAAAACAAAAGTATTTCAGCGATATTTAAAAGGTGACAAAGGTCAAGGTCGTGTTAATTGTGGCGCGAGTGTGTGACAAATATTCAGATGATTCAAGTGTCCAAGTATCGATGCCATCGTTCGCGTAATATTGAACATATTACATGTTGGAGAAACTTTTAAAAACTTTTCGACTTTTCAACGTAAATGTACACGGACGTACGGACGGAGTGACGGGCGGACGTACGGACGTACGGACGTACGGACGTACGCAACATATTGAGAGCAACGCAATATGCCCCCCTTGCTATCGCATAGGGGGCTTATTTGCACGCTTTGCACTCATGAACAGACGTTAATATCAGACATAAATGTCAGTGAAACCAATCAAATTAATTAAACAAATGAGTTTTAGGTGTCCGGTTTAGAAAGGTTCCATTATACATACATGCGAGTCTGGCTCTGTTTCCCGTGTTCTCTGCGTTTGACGGGCCTACAAACAATAACAAGGTGCATGATCACGTGAGCACAACAACAACAATGTTTGAAAGAGTTGAAAGCGCGCACACTCCAAAGTAAGTATTAGTTGATGTTTTCCTTAATATGCAACGAATATTGATGAAATATGGGGCAGCAAACGCGTCTTCATGACCTGCATATGGTGGTCTCCGGACTTCGGGACATACTTATGTCGTTTTTTAGTAAACACGGAAATGGATTCTTCGCAAAAACGACAGGAGTTTGGGCCAATGTTCCGAGACCACCAACTGTAGCTTAACAAGACTCGTTTGATGCGACATATTTCATTAAAATCCGAAGTTTCGAACGGTAACTCTTGCAATCTACCCACGGGCGGTACGGAAATAGATTACGCAAGAGTTACCATTCGCAACTATAAAATCCGTTTCATAATAAGAGCAATATAATAGAATACGTACTTTGAATCTGAGGTTATACTAATGTACTAATCGATTGATTGGTGTAATCGTTGGTTATTTGGTTGGCTAACTGGCTTTCTGGCAGGCTGGCGGGCTGGCACGTACGGAGCCCTGCAGGGGACGTAGACTTATTTTTCTTATTAATTCGTTCCCATATTGTTAAATTGAGGGAACTAATTGTCATTTCGTGGAAACGTATTGTTAACTCAAGGGAACAAACTGTTATATCATGGGAACGAATTGCTAATGTGAGGAAACGAATTGTTAATGTGAGGGAACGAATCGTTAAATTGAGGGAACGAATTGTTATTTCGTGGGAAGGAATTAATAAAAATAAATCCATGTCCCCTGCTGGGCTCCGTAGGCACGCGATATGTGGGAGGTTTTATCAATCCGAGAATCAGTTTTAAGGCGATACGCTACCGGAGCCGTAAAACTATTTCTCGGACCATAAAACCTCACACATACCGCTCCGAATATAACACCTCAGCACGGTTAACCAAATTCTAATGCATTACTATGTGCTCCATGCTTTATGAACACATCGGAGCATGTCAGTTACAGTGATTTGTTTCGGTTTGGTTACCCCACTCATCGATAACCGCCTACACCAAATACAATGAATCTGAAGAAATATAACTATAACATGATAATAGTTATAGATATAGTACAGAGTAGCCTAAATCCCTGGCCTAAGATAATCCCAGTTCACTAAACCTCGTAAGACTAAAATGTTAGTAAGTGCAAATTTAGGATTGTCTAAAAAAATTCAATTTCATTTGACGGATTTACATTTATTGACCATGCAGCATATGCTCAATAAATGTAATCTATTAATTGGCTACAAGAAAAAATTGTTAATGTGAAATCTACTCTCTATCATAACTTTTGATAAGAAATTTATACATACGTATTTTCAATATTAAATTGCTATTACAATCTATTGAGAACACATGCCAACATTTCTGACAAATATTAGGTTTTGTGATGTTGTTTTTACTATGCATTGCTAAAATGCATAGTCTATGGATCGTTCGCACTCAGTAGCTATTTTTAGACTCAATTGTTATTACACGCAAATTTCTATGGTGGCAGCCATAGTGTCGTACTACGCCTAAACGGCGAGTACGACCAATAAAATAGTGCCCTGTGCCAACTTATCGTATGGCGTTTTGGTCTGCCTTGCTTTGTATCTAAAACTCTACATATACTATTCTCTATAGTTTTCACAGTTTTGGGCTCAGTGTATCAGTTAAATTTTGGAAAACACGAACCAGGACATTTCGTGCGTATGCATACAGCAGCTATATTTTATATTGCCTGATGATCTACCGGACACCATGCACCACATCTGACATATCGATGCTTATGGCAAGCCAAATGCACAATAATTCCTTAAACCATGATTTGGACGCTAGTTTATGCTCCTCAAACCCTAGTTTGGGCTCGCCAAATGCACAAGAATTCACTAAACCCCAGTTTGAGAGTCTAAACCAAGTTTTAGGCTCTCAAACCATAGTTTGAGAAATTATGGTGCCTTTGGCCAGAAACTGCCGTTTGAGGTCGTAATCCAATAAAAAGACTAAACCCTAGTTTGGACCCAAACCACAGTTTAAGAAAAAAACTGTCAATTGTGATCCCAAACGGTAGTTTTCTTAAACCCTGGTTTGAGCAATTATTGTGCACTTGGCGGCAGAAACCACCGTTTAGACTATCAAACTAGGGTTTCTGATAGCTTAAACCACGGTTTGAGCTGAAACCCCAGTTTAGGCTCGCCAAATGCACAATAATTCACTAAACCCCAGTTTGAGAGCCTAAACCACCCCAGTTTGAGCAATTATTGTGCATTTGGCCAGAAACTGACGTTTGAGGTCGTAATCGGTAGTTAATTTACGAAACCGGCCTAAACGGTGGTTTCTGCTACCCGTCACAACCCGAGTTACGATTGGTTAAGTGATCACAAAGCCTAGTTATCATTGGCTGATCGCTTAAAATATATTTTGGGCATCCGTCATAACCCGAGTTACGATTGGTTCATCGATCTCAAAGCCTTGTTACCATTGGCTGATCGATTTAGCCTATGGTTATCGGAGGCATGGAAATGCACGGCGTCACGTCACTAAATGGCGTAATGGTCGACTATTTGGATAAAGGTGAACATGCGGCGTAATGGGCGAAATTTGGCGTAATTATCGGAGAGAGGTGAATGCACATCCATCCATCCATCTTTTCTTTTCTTTATTGATTTAAAAGATTGACCCAAAACCAATTGCGTATAGTACACGGGATATATGTAATGTGGTATGTGGCTCTTACTATTAATGTGACCAGAAACACATATTACTTATGTCTCTGATGTGACATATAACATAATAATCCAAATCATTCATTGACTTGAATTTCAAGTTAGCATTCCTAAAGATTTCTTATTTTTGCCGACCGAAAAAATTAAATTGGAATAGAGCTGAATTAACTTCAATTTCATGTTAGCATTCCTAAAAAATACTTACTTTTGCTTAATTTAACTTGCGAAATCTCATATCATACCGACCGATCATAAATAAATTTGAAGACACCTGAATTTATAGCATAATCAATTGAAATAACGTGAAGTTCAAGTTACCGTTCATAAAATTACTTATACTGACGGAGAATATTTAAATTGGAATACAGCTGAATAATAATTAAATTTCCTAAATATTGCTTATTTTTGCTGACCGCCAAAACATTTAACTTGAGATATCTCATATCATACCGACCGAGCATAATTAAATTGGAATACACCTGAATTTATACCATAATTCATTGAATTAACTTGAAGTTCGAGTTAGCATTCATAAAAATTACTTATTTTTTCTGACCGCCAAAAAATTTAACTTGTTATATGGCACATCATACCGACCGAGCATAACTAAATTTGAATACAGCTGAATAATTAATTGAAATAACTTGAATTTCAAATTAGCATTCCTAAAAATTACTTATTTTTGCTGACCGCGAAAAAATTTAACTTGCGATATCTCATATCATACTGACCGACGACAATTAAATGTGTATACACCTGAAATTACAGCATAATTAATTGAATTAGCTTGAAGTTCAAGTTAGCATTCCTAAAAATTACTTATTTTTCCAGACTGACAAAAAAATTTAACTTGCGATATGGCAGATCATACTGACCGAGCATAAATAAATTTGAATACAGATGAATTTATAGCATAATTAATTGAAGTAACTTGAATTTCAAGTTAGCCTTCCCAAAGATTACTTATTTTTACTGACCGCCAAAACATTTTAACTTGCGAAACCTTATATCATACCGACAGAGCATAACTAAATTTGAATACAGCTGAATAATTTATTGAAATGACTTGAATTTCAAATTAGCATTCCTAAAAATTACTTATTTTTGCTGACCGCGAAAATATTTAACTTGCGATATCTCGTGTAATACCGACCGAGGATAATTCAATGTGTATGCACCTGAAATTATAGCATAATTAATTGAATTAGCTTGAAGTTCAAGTTACCATTCCTAAAAATTACTTATTTTTCCAGACCTCCGACTGAGCATAATAAATACTATATTTCCAGAAGATTGAATTATCTTATTCAACTTGTCTAAAACTCTAATTAAGCAACAGTTTAAATTAATTAGGCAACAACTGAATTTCATTAGTCGAAGACACTAGCTATGCATGAATTTAATTTCTATTGGCTAAATATTTATACAAAATGAATTATTTATATAAGCCGGCCGACAGCTATTTCATTTGTGAAGTTTCAAATCTTACAAACCAATCATAATTTTTGCAAAATATCGCATTCATAAAAATTAATTATTTATGTCGGCGGACAAAATATTCTATTTGAAAGTCTCAGATCTTACAAACCGAGTATAATTTGAATAATCTTCTTCTGGTTTGTTGCAGAGAGTAATTAAGCATCTATTTAATTTATATTGGCAATTACTGCTGAATTTACATAAACAAAATGTTTGCTCACCGCCAAAAAATGTAACTTGTGAAGTCTCATAGCATATCGACAGAGCATAATAATTGAATTATCTTATTCAGCTTGTTGAAAACTCTAATTACAAACCGAGCATAATTTTTGCAAAATATTGCCATACAAATTAATTATTTATGTCAGTCAAAAAATATTTAATTTACTCTTATAAGTAGAATGCCCACTGTATCCAGACTGATTAGGGACTACACTGATGTACATATTGCCGGTAGTCTAATCAGCCTTGGTAAATATGCAAACTGATCAGGGACTACTAGTGCATGTGCTGCAGTACATGGTGTCGGTTGTCTGGTCAACCTAGTTAGATATGGAGGCTGATCAGGGACTAAGTTGGCATACATAGTGTCGGTAGTCTGATCAAACTAGCTATATATACCGCGTGATCAGGGAGTACACTGATGTACATAGTGGCGATAGCGTGATCAACCTAACTAGATGTGCCGCCTGATCAGGGACTACACTGATATACATTGTGTCGGTAGCCTGGTCAACCTAGCTAAGATATGTCGCCTGATCAGGGACTACGCTCGTATACTATATGAATGTAGCACAAAACCCCCTTGGACATAACCCCCTTCATGTGAAAATGACAACATGGACAAAACCCCCTTCATGATTTTGATAGGGTGGATATAACCCCCTTCATGATTTGTACAGGGTGGACAATACACACTTCATGATATTTACAGGGTTGACAAAACCCCCCTTCATTAAATCCCGGGATGAATAAAACATTTGTTTGCTGTTTATTTTTATTGATGATATTAGTTTACTAAGATTAAAATAATTCATAATATACAACAAACAAATATTCATATATTGGCTAATATATAGTGTCGGTAGCCTGATCAACCTTGCTAGATATGGCACCTGATCAGGGACTACATCGGTGTACGGATTACCGATAGTCTAATCAACCTAGGTAGATATGCCGGTTGCTCAGGGACTACACCGGTGTACAGATTACTGATAGTCTTATCCACCCAACTAGATATGCCTGCTGCTCAGGGACTACACCGGTGTACAGATTACTGGTAGTCTGATTAACCCAACTAGATATGCCGGCTGCTCAGGAACTACACCGGTGTACATATTACTGGTAGTCTGATTAACCCAACTAGATATGCCTGCTGCTCAGGAACTACACCGGTGTACAGATTACTGGTAGTCTGATTAACCCAACTAGATATGCCTGCTGCTCAGGGACTACACCGGTGTACAGATTACTGGTAGTCTGATTAACCCAACTAGATATGCCGGCTGCTCAGGGACTACACCGGTGTACAGATTACTGGTAGTCTGATTAACCCAACTAGATATGCCTGCTGCTCAGGAACTACACCGGTGTACAGATTACTGGTAGTCTGATTAACCCAACTAGATATGCCTGCTGCTCAGGGACTACACCGGTGTACAGATTACTGGTAGTCTGATTAACCCAACTAGATATGCCGGCTGCTCAGGGACTACACTGGTGTACAGATTACTGATAGTCTTATCCACCCAACTAGATATGCCTGCTGCTCAGTGACTACACCGGTGTACAGATTACTGGTAGTCTGATTAACCCAACTAGATATGCCTGCTGCTCAGGGACTACACCGGTGTACAGATTACTGGTAATCTGATTAACCCAACTAGATATGCCGGCTGCTCAGGGACTACACTGGTGTACAGATTACTGATTGTCTTATCCACCCAACTAGATATGCCTGCTGCTCAGTGACTACACCGGTGTACAGATTACTGGTAGTCTGATTAACCCAACTAGATATGCCGGCTGCTCAGGGACTACACCGGTGTACATATTACGGATAAGCTGGTCAACGTAGCTAGATATTCCGGCTGCTCAGGGACTACACTGTTGTACGTTTAGCGATAGTGTGGTCGTCCCAAGTTGGTGAGCATGCTGATTAGGCACTACACTGTTCTACAATTTGGTGCTATTCTCAGCAGCCTGTGTATATATGCCCGTTGATCAGGGACTATACTGATCTACCGATTGTCGATATTCTGATCAGCGTGGATTGATAATTACTGCGTTTATGACATTTTAATCCATTGTTTGCACGAAGGTGTGATACTCGGATGTTTATTGACAATTGGTGATTATACAACTAGTACCTTACGATATAGCCCACCAGTATAGCCCAATATCACACTGCGCTTCCAGGCTGCCTGAACAGGCCATACGCTGGTGGTCGTTGAGTCAATACAGCAATGTTTATTAGTAACAATCTGCTGAATGTAAAAGTACAATAATTATTATGAGTAGGGTATACACTGGAAACATATGTTCTAAGGTCACTCTTCTTAACTGACGTCAAAGTTTCGCACCTATAGTATGCATCTACTGTTCATAAAATGGGAAAATATGCTGATTATGACAGGCAAGAGAGTAAGAAAACATGTTCATATTCGTCTTATGATAAGACAACATTATATTTGCAATTATGAAAATATCCTTTGTTAATTGTTGTCACAATTTCAGCATTCAAACTAGGGTTTAGGGAATTATTGTGCATTTGGCGAGCCTAAACTAGGGTTTGGGCAATCTAAACTGGGGTTTGAGCTCAAACCGTGGTTTAGGCTATCAGAAACCCTAGTTTGAGAGTCCAAACGGTGGTTTCTGCCGCCAAGTGCACACTAATTGCTCAAACCAGGGTTTAAGAAAACTACCATTTGGGATCGCAAATGGCAGTTTAAGCCCAAACTAGGGTTTGATGAGCCTAAACTAGGGTTTGAGCTCCAAACCATGGTTTAAGGTATTATTGTGCATTTGGCTTGCCATATATGCTGTATATTGATGCATCGACTAAACATAGCCGCTGCAAACCACGTAGCATACCTGACACACCGATGCAATCACGGTGTATTGAGGAATTATTATTTCATGCGCTGTTGATTAGATCCAGCCGCTACGTTTTCGGCTCATTCTCTCCCTGGCACAAACAGTAGGATAATACTGTTGGTTTATTGTCGTCGGTGCGATGGCGTGGGTGTTTGGTCAATAATATTAATGTTGTTGTTTTCATACACGGTGAAACAATCGTTTGAACAGTCTGTTGATGTAGCTGGTTGCCAGACATTACCATTGTGGGTGTCTTCATAAATATTTATAATTGATTGATGTTGAACATCAATTTTAATTGTTATATTCTAAATATAAGTTAGATCGGAAGAGTTTCGGGTGTGCGAGTTCATGTACACGCCCATGTGTTTTCAAATTGATGTAGTACAACAATGGCGGATCCCTGATGTCGCATGAACGGTCACTATGTCCACTTCACTATCTTTTCGCATTTAATGGTCAAAAGATGGAGGCAAAGGATGACTCCGTAACCAAACAGGGACCTTTTTTTAACGGAATTCGCTACAAAACTGAGGTCAAAACCGTGTATCCGCACGAAATAGTGCCGACTTTCTCGCGTTATTCTGCACACTTATAATGTTGCCAAGATATTTAAATTGACTTATATTTCCTAAACACGCAAAATAGTAACTAAAAGAATATTTACATTTATAAAAAATGCTCGAAAGAGGACGTAAAAATCACGGTTTATTCGTTAAGATCGACTGTGCGACTGATTCCCTGCGTTTGGCTTGAAGTTGTACTGGTTCCCAGTGCTCGTCAACAAGCAAGCGGGAGCTGAAAATAGTTCAAGTTCCGCGATTGCAGATGACTACAAGCCTTTACCCAGATATTCCCAACGACAGACACCTGACCGATACACAAGTAGAAAGGTAATACATTTAAGTTATTGCTGCCACTAATTATTTGTTCGAAACTGTTGCTATGCGGAATTTAATTCAGCATACACATAACATGTTCTTATTTCCGACAAGAGGTAGAGCCGACAAATTGTTTCATAATTTGGCTAGCGGAATCGTTACAACGCTTTAAATTAATGCACGGACCGTATCGATGGATGATAAATGAGCAGTCAGTTGTGTTACGTTTCTGCAGTTCATTCATTTATTGGTGTTTAACGGCCTACCAACAGCTAAACATATGGCCGGGAGGGTGGACAAATGGGGCTCATGGGAGTTGTGACCAGTGTAGCTCCTGATCAAATTACACGCTCCTGTGGCCTGATAGGATCTATGTTGATTGTAGAAGCATAGCGGGTCTTTCTTTGAGAGACTGGCGAGCAGTGCAGATCCTGATCAGACTGTGCGGATGCACAGGCTGATCTGGATCTACGCTCGTCGTAAAATCCGTAAGCCCTATTTCTCAAGTCCCAGTCACAAATTAAGGTTTAATCTACAATTCTCGAAGTCGGACGTAGACCATATCTAGTATTCTTATTGAAGAGCGCGCTCATGTGCAGGGGGGAAATACGACCTTTCCTTAATTAATTTAACTCTTTTCTGGCGTTATTAACAACTAAATTCCGGCAGTTAGATCAAGTTTAAGTTAATATTCATGAAATTCGTTTATTTATTGAAAATTCGCTTTAGTTCATTTGTCGCTGGACTAATTCTAACATTAATATTTATGATGACGAAAATGATGATTTACTGGATTAGGGAATTTTCCCTCAAACAAATATGGCCGACTTGGTCACGTGATGTTAGTGTGACGTCACGCCGACTTCCAGAATACTGGGATTCACGCCAGTAGCCTATTTCATCAACATTGCAAAGTATACTTATCTAGCAAAGTATACTTTGAGGGAGACATTTTCAATTTTAGGATAAATTTTTATTATACTGAATTTATTACATTATCACAGCCATTTTGGCTGTGATAATGTAATACATTCATTATAATAATTCTGCATACTTTTAATCATCAAATATATGCAGTGGTTAGTTCTATATGTAATAATGCATTTCGGGAAAAATAAATGATTACTCCCTCAAAGTATACTTTGCTAGATAAGTATACTTTGCAATTTTGATGAAATCGGCTACTGGTTCCATCACTTTCCATCACTAAGACAGTATTGTGTAATCTGATTGCAATAAGGGTGCCTGGCACTGGATCAGGATATTTTGTTTTCGGTATGGAAAGGCTGATGGTGTAAATTGACGGATATTTTCTGAATTATCAATTTAGTTTTCTTGCCAGGTGAGCTGATTATCTTTAATTAATACACATGCGTGGGTTATACAGATAATCAAACATGGTTCGATAAGGTGATTGGCGTAAAGACCCACTCACCTATGCATTATTTCAAGATAATTATTTAATATACTAATTAAATGTGTCGTCTGAAAAAAATAATATTTTCCACAGATTATAAAGTATGATCATTGCACATCAAAAAATAAATACAGAGAATGAATAGTAATGTCCGTTAACATTTTAAGGACATACGGTTATCGCCCTTGATATCAGTGTGAAAATTTACATCTGATATAAAATGTATAATATTGCCAATCAATTCGTGAGATAGTTATGAACGAATGTATATTTTCCAGAAAATGAATCAGATGATTTCTCAGATGATATAAAGAACATTTTGTGCCTACTGAACGGGCATGTACCTTGAAACTGTACTAGCTACAAACTGTCGCTTCATTATGAGGCATTATCTCCCCCTTTTCGACTTATAATTTTGCCTTGTAACTTGTAAAATTTTTGAAACCGTAATAATAGAATTTCACACTTGCCTTGTTTATTATCAACGCGATATATGGGGCATCCGTGTCATTCGCGGATCCAGGATTTCGGGTTAGGGTGGGGGGGGGCGTAACTATTTTGCAATACCTGACTATATTATCGAACGAGCTAAGCTCGTTCGATAATATAGTCAAGTATTGCAAAATAGTGGAGATTGGTGCTAGGGGGGTCCGGGGGCATTCCCACCCGAAAAAAATTGCAAATTTACATCGCATTTCCTGCGTTCTGGCGCATTTTGGAACAAAAATATTGACACTGTCACAGTATGTTTAGACATGATTTTTGATTGAAAACGTTTACATTTTGAAACAATAAGAAAACGACCGAAAAATGCATGGAAAACATGGCACTTGGCATGAAACGTGCCTTGTAACTTGTAAAAAATCTTTACTCGGCGAATTTTAATTTTTGGGGGGGGGGGGGGCGTGCGCCGGATCCGCCCACCCCCCCTGAATCCGTGTTATATGGCACATTTTCTAGTTGTTAATATTAAAAGTTTGCCAATGCTGTTATACATGTAACTATTATAGGATTATTTTAATATTGCATTACATCATACTTGTGCACAAATTCAACACTCCATGTGTGGTTGGTTGGGAGCACGCGACGGGTAATTCAACGATCGATATTCATCCTTACCGGAATTCCGGCTGCAGACCTGGGGCCCGTTTCAGTAAACTTCTTACGACTAAAACGTTCGTAAGTGCAGATTTAGAATAGTCTGTAAATTGCAATTGATGGATTTACATTTAATGAGCAGAGGCTGCATATGCTATCATAATTTTGCACTTACGAACATTTTTGTCGTACGAAGTTTAGTGAAACGGCCCCCTGGTTTGGCACTCACATACGTCTTTGGTACCAGATAATATTATTCTAATTTCAGGGCTGAATGTGTTTTTTCTCAATGTAAATATTCTGTTCTGATTTTGGGATTTCCCCCCCAATGCAGCAGGTTAAAACGGGATTGAAGCCGTTTGCCCGGCCTTACATGACCTTACCTGTTGATAGGACAACACACACCAACACTCAATGCTGGCCTGAATCTGACCTTGACCTTTTGACCTTCACAACTCTGCTTAAACACTTTTCTATTTCGGTTAAGAACTTTGTCAATCTGACATCGGGAGCATTCGTGCCGACAGACCACATTTTCTTGTTTTGTTTGTGCTCATATGATAACTATCCATTATATGTATTTATTGTTTACCATAGTTTCTCGACCAATGAAATAATGACATTTCGTCTCAATTAATCGCATATTGCGACATTTTCGCCAAAATGTATTAAATTAATCATTAAATGTTCAGCGCTATATTTAGAACTGATTGTATGCCTTGTTGTCATCAGTTCACAATACGCAAAGCATATTACTGCCCACACGCACGCTCACTTTGTGTTGCACCGCCAATCACATACTAGTATATAGTGATTCAAAATCATGTTTAAGGGCTTCGCTTCGCAATGGGCTGGGTAAACAATAAGTAAGTTATAGTTCACATATTTAATTTTCAATAAACTACTTTCTTGCTTGCTAGCGCTCGCTCGAAATTAATTTAATTAAACATTCAATATGTTAACTATAACTCTTACATTATATGCCCATGTGGAATTATAAAGAGAGGCATGTCCATGGTCTGTTCACATTTTCCCCAACTTTGTCGCATATCATACTATGCTGTCTTATGGTCGGAACCACACCAGCTAGTGTCACCAATCGAACAACATGAATTCTCAGTACTATTCTGTATTGTCCAATGAACGGTGAAAACTGAAAATACACAATAAACAAATATTAACTAACTACAAAGCAAACATCTGACATGTATGTGGCCTATCCCCGGTGTGTATAAGGATGTACTGTTAGTGATCACTAGTGTGAATGACTGTTCATAAAGGTTCTGTTCGCGATAATGCAAGTGTGAAAGTCGTGCCAACTTGAGTGACGACTTTCTCCGGTATGTATGAAGCAAGTACTGTTCGTGAAAAAAATCACAAGTGTGAAAGTCGTGTCACTTGAGTAAGGACTTTCTCCGTATGTATGAGCAAGTACTGTTCGTGATCACAAGTTTGAAAGTCGTGTCACTTGAGTAAGGACTTCTCCGGTATGTATGAGCAAGTACTGTTCGTGATCACATGTGTGAATGAAAATGTGTCGCATGAGTGAGACTATCCCCGGTGTGTACGAGCACGTACTGTTTGTGATCACAAGTGTGAAAGTCGTGTCACTTTGAGTAAGGACTTTCTCCGGTATGTATGAGCAAGTACTGTTCGTGATCACATTGTGTGAATGAAAATGTGTCGCATGAGTGGAGGACTATCCCGTGTGTATGAGCACGTCGTCATACTAACCCCGGTGTGTATGACACGTCGTCATACAATTCACACGTAAAGGGAATCGTCCTTTCATATGAGCATGTTCCGTTTGAGAGAATCCATGTGTGAATGCATAACACCACAGTGCGAGTCTTGTCACAATCACTGCATGAATGTGGACGATCACCGGTATGTATGAGCATATGTCGTCTTTTGAGGCTGCTACTATGTGTGAAAGTTTCGTCACAAACGTGTGTATTTGTACGTAGCGTTGCTGTATGTGCATACACATGTGTCTTTCAGATAACTAAACATCTCAATAAGATTACACGTGTAAACTAGTAATACGAAGCGAGAATAGACGCGCTTCTGTCCGAATCAACCTTGGAGCTGTGTAGACCAGAACATTATATCGAAATTATGATATGAACAAGTAGGCATGTGCTAATCAATGCAATATAGAACTATTCAAAACATACAAATTACGTTTGTTGCAAAACAGCGTAGGTCCGAACTGATCGATGGACGAGTACGACATTTATGGAAATACAAAATACCCAAAATGACGAGTACATACAAGTTAACCATGAAACCAAACAAGTAAATATAATGCAAACTAACGCTATTCTTCCATATAATGGGTGGGACTGTTAATTTGGAATTCAGCTTCAGCTTCAGCTTCAGCCCATTCACAATGCCTAGGAACACAGTTCTGAAACATTTTGCAAACCCTTGTGAATGCAGTCTGATGGTATTTCTCTTCTATAGCAAATACTCTGTTATTATTACAGGAGAGCTCGATGAAGGCAACTCTGGTTATTCGAAATTTAGCACCAATTCGTTCCAGCCGAAGAACTTTCCCACCTGTACCACAACCAACAACTGAAGCAAGACATCGTCATAGCAGAAATAGACAATGAACTAAATAAGACTGGGATCCACCAAACCTATTGCCAGTCATTTACATGGCCCGTGTCAAATTGTTAAAGTTGAAGTTATTGAGCCTAGCACCATAGCTGAATTCCTTACTGTGTATGGAAGAAACTGATCATACACAGTATATACAGTGCCTATGAAGTTGTTTTGACTGCATAGATATTCTGGTTACAAGACAGTGATTTTGCCATCCATGATTTAGCAATGCCACAACCATTCTGAACAGCAACAAGTGACAACAGTGAATGAAGTATAGTTTCATCATAACTTCTATATTCCTTGACGAATTACTTAAAAATTTCAACACAGCATACTTGCGGTAAAATGTCACACATCCATGCTGCCCTTAATGTGACCTTGACCTGTTGACCTTCACAACTTTTAACTTTTTCACACATTAAAGGTACATGCCCACGCAGTAGGCACAAACTGTTCTGTATAGGAATTAAATAAGTGTATAATTGTGTCACTATTCCACCAGTTCTAAAAATTACAAGTGCCCGCTATACAGATATAATCAATTAGTAATATTTATTTTAATGATAGTGACGCGCGGTGGTATCAGGCTATTTTCATATGCAAATGAGGCATGATATTTTTTAATTATTTATACTAATTAAATGTGTCACCTGAACAAATTATATTTTCGACAGTTTATCAAGTATGATCATTGCACATCAAACAATAAGTACAGATAATAAATAGTAATGTCCGTTAACATTTTAAGGAAACACAGTTATCGCTTCTGATATCAGTGTGTACATTTACGGCTAATATAAACTGTATGATAATGCCAATCGATACGTGGAATAACGGTGAATGAATGTTTATTTTGCCAGAAAATGTGTCAGATGATGTCTCTGATGTAAGTAACATTTTGTGCCTACTGAGTGGGCATTTACCTTTAACAAGTTCGCAGGAGTTTCTCAATTATGTCATAACTTCTGTATCCCTTGATGGATCACTATAATATTTCAATACATCACACGTGTGGACAAATGCCACGCATCCATGCTGTCCTTAATATGACCCTGACCTTCACAACTTTGAACTTTTTCACACATTATTTACTTTACCGGAATTTACACAAGACCTGTGCACAAATGTCACACATCAATGCTGCCCTGAATATGACCTTCACATTTTGACCTTCACACCTGCGTTTATGAATACTTATCACTTTTAGTAAATTAACTTTGCCACAGTTTCTGCCAATCTGCCAACGGGGGCATTCGTGTGCCGACAGGCCATATTTTCTTGTTTTTAAGTGTTGTAAAAAACGACAATAATTAATAATTTTTCCTCAACTATATATAAATAAAATATTAATCTGACATTATTTGTTAAGGGGCAGGTGGGGATGATATTCAGTAACTTAATTTCATGCGAGCCTTAGCCGGACGTAACATTTCAAAATAATGTTATACCAATTACCAATGGAATGAAACGGTCAAAATATCCAGATCAAAATTTCATTGATTTTTAGCCAGGTTTTTTTTTTGAAAAAAAATCCAGGCTATTGGATTGGCGAAAGCCGGGCGGGCGGGCGGCGGGCGGTGTCCACAATCAATGTTAAGTTTTCGTGTTTGAGTCCATTTCTCTGTTACTGTACCACATAGGACCAACAAACTTTCACAGCTTCATAACCAAGGGGTGCCAACCACATATCACTATCCAACATGTTACCTTTTTTTGAACTTGACCCATTTTTTCAGCTCAGTCGACTTAGCCATTTTCAATGTTAACTTTTCGCGTTTACAATGTTTTCGTGTTTAAGTCCATTTCTTTGGTACTGTACCACATAGTACCAACAAACTTTCACAGCTTCATAACCAAGGGGTACCAACCACATATCACTATCCAACATGTTACCTTTTTTTGAACTTCACCCATTTTTTCAGCTCAGTCGACTTAGCCATTTTCAATGTTAACTTTTCGCATTTACAATGTTAAGTTTCCGCGTTTAAGTCCATTTCTTTGGTACCGTACCACCTAGGACCACCAAACGTTCACAGCTTCATAACCAAGGGGTGCCCACCACATACAACTATCCAACATGTGACCATTTCTTTTACCTTCACCTATTATTTCTACGTAATTGACTTAGCCATTTTGAACGTTAACTTTTTAACATACGTCTGGTTAAAGTTTTTGGTTAAAGTTTTTCGTTATACTATATCTCTGCAACAGCTTCGCCCATTACCTTGAAACTTCACATGGGTGTTTATCATCATCCATATTTTCATTGTACCCCCCAACCGTGCGTCCCCTGTGCCCAATGTCAAGGTCAAATTACTTTGAATTTTTTTGTTAAAGTTTTTTCGTGTACTATATCTCTGCAACTGCTTCATCCATTACCTTGATACTTCACATGGGTGTTTATCATCATTGTCACGCCCGCTTGCAGAAAGTCGGCATTTTGGCATACATCCGTCCGTACGTCCGTACGTCCGTGTGTCCGGTTAAAGTTTTTTGGTTAAAGTTTTTCCATCTACTATATCTCTTTGTTTTAGTGTCCATGCCTCACCCCAAGGCGCGACATGCAGGCCACGGCCATCTAGTCTACAACAAGTGGGTATAATTATGTTATCCAATTGTCTATGCTTGGAAAAAACCTGGCCTTCGTGGCTTTGCCTCGTTTCTTGTGTCTGATGAATTTAAAAGTCCAGGTGCATATATATTCCTTATACATGCTGTTCCTGTCATGACATATTATTGTGACTGATTAAAAGATGCACCAAGTGTAACCCCATTGTTAGTGCTGAATTTATAATGCTCCCAAATTCTGGTGTGTTTCTCTATGCATATGACATTTTGAAGTCACTGCAGCTATTCAGTATGTAATTTGTCTCTTGACGTACTGCAAATAAATTTCACTCAGTATAGCGTTAAGGTTTCAGTTTATGGAAAAGTACTTTCCACAACAAACATATATTATAATAAGCTTATAATTGCAAATGTATTCGGTTAAGTGATGCATGTACGTGTACAGTCGAATCATTTTACATCATTTAGATGGAATGTCAAATAATTGAGTCATTTGTGCACAATATGAATGAATACATGAAATAAACTGATGTATGTCATTTTCATTGTTATTAGTCAATTATTATTTCAATCATGATTTATAAAACTTGCTGAGCAAGTCAGAATAAACTCAAAATAAACATGAGGAAGCATGTTGATTGGTTGACTGAATTTGATTTTAGGTCTGTCCAACAGTAAGATTATATAACATGTAGACGGCGTTTTGATTCATCATGCATTAAGGCTTGTGTGCTCAGAAAAGTTTATAATCTTTAATTCAGGCCGTTAATGTTCAAGCCTGCTTGCAGAGAGCTTGTAGTAGTAGTTACATTGACGCCATTGTGTCTATGTTAAAATTATATCCCACCGCGTAGCGAAAATGGGATATAGGGATGCAAAAGTAGTCAGTCTGTCCATCCTTCACATTTTCCATTCTGCTATGACTTCGTTACCGTATGACAGATTGGCTTGAAACTTCATGTGCATGTCTATTATCCATATGTTCATTCATCGCCCGACCCATGCCCAAGGTCAAGGTCAAGTTACTAGAAATTTGTGCGTCCAGTAGATGCGTACACGTCTCTCCATTCTCTAATAACTTCATTACTGTGCATGTTTACTATCATCATCCATAGTTTGGTTCCCCACCCCACCGATGTTTTCTCCATGCCCAAGGGCAAATAATTTGTTTAACTTGGGGTCCAGTAGATGAAAGCGCGTTTCTTAATTCTCCTATAACTTCTTTACTGTGTAACAAATTGGCTTGAAACTCCATGTGCATGTTTATTAACAGCCATATTTATATTCCCTAACCCACACATGCTCTCCCGATGCCCAAGGTCGAGGTCAAATACCTTTGAAGTTTCAGTCCAGTAGTAGATGTGTGCACGTTCCTCCGTTCTCCTATAACTTCTTTCTTTATGAACGATTTGCTTCAAACGTTATGTGCATATTACCCATCTTTCATATTTTCATTCCCCACCCAGACGTGCTGCCCTTGTCCCAAGTTCAAGGTCAAATAACCGCTGCTGTGAGATTGACCTTCTAACCAGGGAGCTGGATTTGTGTTGGGTATGGTTAGAGTTCAGATGATCTCTTTTGTACTCCTTTTTATGCGCCCGTTTGAAAAACAGGACATATTTTGTTGTGGCGCCATCTGTCCGTCCATAAACTGTCTTGTACATCGAACTTGTCCTACAGCTTTCCACTGTTCGAATTTCAGGGATTAATATATATTTATTTCGATGTAAATATTCCGTACTTATTTTTCGGATCCCTTCACCCCCCCCCCCCACCCAAGTGCAGCTGGTTAAATGCGGGATCGAACCTGTTGGCCCGGCATTAAATGACCTTAGCTGTTGATAGGCCGTTAAATACCAATAAACCAAATCAAATGACCTTAGCTGTCAACCTACTAAATTTAACATGAGCCAAAAGAGGTGATGATGAGTAGAAAAATGTATACGACATTTACACCAAACCATGGCTATATAACTTGGAAATTATTTATCGAAGGAAAAAAATTAATTTTGTTACTCGTTTACAAAATCTATTTTAGCCCCCATTTTAAAAGTCACAAAATTTAACGCAACCTTTTCAAATAAAAAAATGAAGAGAATAACATGCATGCTATTTTGAAACAAATGTAGTTGAGTTTCAATAGTATGATGACATCTCTGTAAATGAGACGCCTGATAGGTTGCCGTGGTGTCTCAGACAATTTACAATCTAAAATAAGTTACAGTGAAACCCAATATTAAAACACATTTATGTTTTTTGTGTGGAGAAATGGGGCTTATGTGATATATGGCCAGTCTTGCTCTGGGTCTTCCAGGTGAGTCTGGAGGAATGATAAGAACATACTTTGTTAGAAACAGGACTGATGTTTCACCGACTGAATGGTGAGCAGAGCAGACTCTGATCTCATCAGACTGCGCGAATGTATGGGATATATGGCCAGTCTCGTCCTGGGTCTTACAGCTCAGTCTTGAGGAATGATAAGAACATTCACTATTAGAAGCACGACTGATGTTTCTCTGACCAGTACTGGTGCACTGGTGTCTGCACTGGTGGCCATTCAGTCAGCAAGGCCGTATCCAGAGGTAAATACCAGACAAGGCGAACCAATTCCCGACATGGGGGTCATGTTTTATGCCAAGAATTAAAAAATCCCCGGGGTGGTGGCGGGGAGAATGCTCCCTGACCCCCATGTCGGGACTTGGTTCGCCTCGTTTGGTATTTACCTCTGGTTACGGCCTTGCTGACTGAATGATGACCAGTGCAGACCTTGATCAGACTGCGCGAATGCGCAGGCTGATCTGGATCTGGATCTACATGGGTCGCAGATACCATAAGCCACATTTCTCCAGTCACAGTCACAAATTAACAGTTTACATTTATTTTCTAAAACATTACTGGTAGTCCCTCCAAACTGAAACTGAAACTAAATCGTAACGGACTGAATGCATAGATCTGCTAATCGTTGTCGGTCAATGTACATGATGTGTTGGTTCCGTGCTTACTTGCGTCCTGTAATTGGTATGACTAGAGCTGGGGCAGAGTTACAGGTTCCCGGTTTATTGCTTAGTTTTCTGTATCCGGCACCCTGTGAGTTGGAACCAGTAAACTTACAACTGATGAACTAGAACAGTTTATGGAACGTGTACGAATAGATAAATCTGTCACACGGAGGCATTATGGTATTACCATAGACGCAATGTAAATAAAAACAATGGAAACCTACCATTCAAGTCCGAGTCATTATTTGCGATTTACGAAATGGTGCGAGATTTCCGAATGGTGAACTGTCTGACATGTGACACACATATTTCCTGTGTTGAGTATCATATCTATCAACATACAAACAAAGGCGAACTTTATACTTGTTTTTGATTATTATCAAAATACATGTAAAGTGTGGGAAGCCATGTACACTGACTATATTTATTTTCTGTAAATATTCTGTTCTGATTTTGGGATTAACCTTCTATCCATACACATGTAATATGGAATTTGACCCTATTAACCAGCCTAAAATGACTGTAACTGATGGTAAGCCATTAAACATCATTATATAAATAAATAATAAGTGTTAGTAATCTTATGGAGCTAACATAGTTTCAGTACTTTTAGTACTTTGATTATATGTTATCGCCTTTCAGATAGCATTTTATGTCACGCACATTTCTATGGGGGCAGAAAAATTGTCGTGCTACGCATAAACGGCGAGTACTCTATTCTCTCTAGTTTTCAGAGTTTTGGGCTCAGTTTATCAGTTAAATTTGGAAAATACGAATCAAGACATTTCGTGCGTATGAATACAACAGCTATTATATTTAGTTCTCACAGTGACAGTGACCAGTTAGCCGCCAACTTCGTACAACTGTTCTGGGAGTTACAAACAGTAATTTATTGTAGAGAAAGCGTGTGGAATGGAATGGGTTTGCACCAGCACACAGTACATTTGCCTCTGGATAATGATTGAGCAAATATGCAACGTTCAGTCTCTAGTTCCGCAAGTGATCAGTTTTTGTGGAGATAACATATTTCAGTACTTTGATTTTAGACTAACAGTATACTGGTAAACAGTATGGAAGTATAGTGTCAATGCTAAAATATTGTTTATCTCCTAAATTATGAGATACTAACTCCTAATTACTTTGGACTAAGCAGTATCTCCTAATTAAGAGTTAGTATTTCCCAATTAGGCCTTACTATCTCCTAATTAGACGTAGTATATCCTAATTAGGACTTGCTTTGTCCTAATTAGGACTTACTATATGTGCCGATGCTAAAAATGGTTTATATACTAACTCCTAATTAGGAGATACTATCTCCTACTTAGGAGATATTAATTCCTCATTAGGAGATAGTAAGTCCTAATTAATTAGGAGATACTAAGTCCTAATTAGGAGATAAATATATTTTAGCATTAGCACCAGGACGCTTCCATAAAATAGGGAGTACAAGCATTCCGTAACTTATTTTTTCACTCTCTGATTACTTTATGTATACACAATGCATTTATTAACCTTGGTCCGTTCCTGAAATCTGTGCCTTACCTAATTGAAAAAGGCAGCCCTCAGGGTTATATATAGACGATATGTTCCCATGGACGAATTTTCTGCTATCCTCCAAACGCTTCTCGAACTCTTCATCAGGAAAGTCGTCCTTAGTCGGCAAACCCGGCACTAAGAAAGAAAATTAGCTCCCGGCTCAGGTGCTCGTTTTACTAAACTTCGTAAAACTAATATGTTCGTAAGTGCAAAATTATGATAGTCTGAAAATTGCATATTAACAATGTATTCTTGTAAACAATTATTGCATTTACAATAATAAGTAAATTCATCAATTGAAATTTCCAGACGATCTCAAATTTGCAGTTACGAACATTTAAGTCGTACGAATTTTAGTGAAACGGGCCCCAGGTACCTTACATAGTTTGCGACCAGCAAAGCTCCAGACATCAGCCGTTCCCTGAAGGAACCTTATTGTTGTTCATACAAGTATTATAGTAGGGTCATTTGCGAGGATTCCGTGACCATAATGTTCCTACCTTTTTTATTGTTGATTTGTCAATTTGAACCATTTTATAAAAAAAATACATTCTATATATTTTTCAAAAATGATGGAAAAAACATTTTAGAGCACACAATTCAAAATAGCCGACAACAACATTTTTAAATATATAAAAGGCATTATCTTGTTAATGAGATAAGCAAGACACACACATGAGGTGTCGTTTTCCAATCATGATATCATGCCTAAACGGCTGATATAGTTATTTATGGACTTTGAAATCTAAGATGGCTTTCGTCCGTCATTTAAAATACATTATACTGCACATTGTTAGTGGGAGCTAAGCTAAAAGTAAACATTCTGTGTATATATTCACTAATGTTAGCATGTCACACATACTGGAGGGGTCGTGTGTTTGTTTGAAAGTCACTAAGTCCTTAACATCCAGCATGGCCGCCGTCCTCCATTTTGAACAATAAAAACACAATATTTCTGTGAGGGGAAATTAAGCTAAATGGATAACTGGTGTGACATTTTTGCTAATTTCAGCAAACCACAGCTACAGGAAGGGTTATTTGTTTGATGCTATCAGGACCAGGAATTGAAGATGGTCACCATATGCCATCTTGAAAAACTTAAAATACAATGGTTTAGTGACTGCGTACAAGTACAATATACAAACAGTATATAACGTAATATATTGCGCAATGAAAGTTACAAACTGGGTATGTTAGATGATTAACTATTCCCGGCAACCCCGCATGTTGGCTTTCATTTTAGTCTACCTGTATATATTGATCTTGCTGTGAAATAAGAAGTGGTTACTGTTTAGTATTTGCCATATTGAAAAGAAAAAAGTAAGCGACAAAGTGATCAAAGGTTGGTAATATATTTTGTGTCCTTTCAGAATGAATGTAAAATTGGGATGTTGCTGTCACTGGTGCAGCAAGTCGATATAGTACAAGCAGGAATGAACTGTCTTTGTTTGTTCAATGACTACTCGAATGGCTATGTGCTATGTTTCCTCTTATCATAACATAGGAGTCAAAGCTGTCCGGTATATACATATTTTGAAATACGTAACACTCAGTACTTGTAAGCACGATATTTTGTTGAATGTGTCGCTGCTACTCACTTATTTCCAATATATATATATATAATAATACTTACAATAAATTATTTATATTATCATACTTAATATATGAGCCACATTCACAGATATGTGTGTCGGATAGTGTGTTTTCTAACCTCACTTTAGCAGTGCTTTGGTGCTAGATGTATGTGAGTTATCTAAGGAGTGCTACTCCATTGAGATACATGTCTTTATATAATTGTAGATAATAATAAACACCGAACCGAACACCACATACATATGTGTGTATGATTGTGGATAGTGATATGACAATGGACATGTGACTTTAGCTAGTGATTCAAAACTCCATGTAAAACATATTCAGTAACCATACGATCAGCAGGTCTAAACTTTATTTGTGATATTATGTGATTGTCAACCATATAGTGCAATCATATTTTCTATTTAGAATTTTGGTTGGGTTTTCTATCCGCTATTAGTTAATTGGAGTTGTGGTCACTTTGTATGTGATGTAGCAATGTCTGTATTCATAAGCATCACTCAGTGATCAAGATTTATTTCCACAGTGTATGTTGATAAACATATATAGTTTATATGTGTAATGGTGAGCATGGTCAGACTCGGTGTGTACAATGGAAGTATATCAATATGTAAGTGTTTCTTTAATTTGTTGGTAGTTAGCTCACCATAGATTCTTCACTCATGGTAGTTCTACAAATCACGTCGTACATACATGTCATATATTTGTTTGGATAGGTAAGCTGCCATATATGATGGATTCATCAAGAATGTATAATTGATTTAGAATCAAACTAAATATATCACTAGAGGTGGCAACAACTTGGGCCTCTTGTATATTGATCTTACGCAATATCTAGCAAGCAACACCCAGCATCACGGTCAGTCAGTGATGAGTAGATGAACAATTGACTGATACTTATCAGTAGAAGTAAGACCAACATGTAACACATCTTCTATTTTCATTAACGTACTGGGACTCATAATAACATACCACTAGTAGTAATATGGAAGATGGAATAATGACACCATTTTGGAGTCACGACTTGCCTACGATTGGATAAAAAATGTGTTCTTCTGTGTTAACTAATCATAATAGTCTTAATAGTAGAATTGCTGATAGTTGTCAAGTCAGATTTTGTTACCGATGGAAGGTCAGCATCACTGTATATTTTATCCTAAAATCAAACAATAAGAATTAATTTAGGACTGGTTTCTCCCATCTTCTATCATAAGAACAGCCAAACAATGTGATTCTCCATCTTATGTGGCCTAGTATATATTGCTGTTTATGTTTATGATGACATAAATAGGCAATCTTGGATTTAAAACTAAGTATAGTATAAAGCCAAGCAATAACAAGTTCGCAAGAAAACAGAGTTGTTGTGAAATTGTAACATATATTGCCCCATATATAATACATTTAAGATTTTACAAAGCAGCAGCCATCTTATATGTTAAGGCATTGTTAACATCCAAATTATCGAAATGCTTTTACAGCATATGTGGACTTCTAGCATGTGTACAATACTCATGACATGGTACTTTTAGACTATATGCCATCTTGGAAATGTTGTATGTTGTCTTTTTCAGATGGAAGATCGTGGCCATCTTGGATTTCCAAACCCGGATATCATCCAATTTAACACACAACAGGTGTGATCTGCTGAAATTAGCGCAAATGTCAAACCATGTGAGATTAATCTTCCGCTGAGAAATATTGTTTTTTATATTGTCCAAGATGGCAGGCGGTGGCCATCTTGTATTTAAAAGACGTAGTGACCTTCAGACCAACACACAACCCCTCCGGCAGGTATGGCATACGAACATTGCGGAATATATAGCCTTTATTTTACCTTTAGCTCAGCTCCACTAACCATATGGAGTATTATGTATTTTAAGATGGTGGACGGTGGCCATCTTGGATTTAGAGGTTCAAACTAAAAATGTTTGTATGTTATAACGATTAGGAAATGACACTTTATGTGTATTTCTTGCTTATCTCATTGCAGTGATAATGCATTTTATATATTTCAAAATGGCGTTTGCGGCCATAATGAATTGAAACGTTTTCCCCTTTTTTTAAAAATGCATAGAAGCTATTTATTTCCTAAAATGATTCAAGTTAACAAATCAATGATAAAAAAAAGGTTGGAACATTATGGTCACGGAATCACATTTTTAAAAGCGATTTGACTGTGCAGTGGAACAAGTATATACATGCATACATGGTGTTCCAATAAAAGGGGGACCTAATTCCAATAGCTATAACTTTTTTTATTTGAAGACATTGAATCATGTCCTTTTCAGAGAATATCTATACTATGATTAGCTTAACAAATTTGTTCAACATGTCAAATGACGTCACTATTTAATGATGACGTCATATTTCGCCTGTTGCTGTGTCCAGTGTCAATAATTCAGCGATATAGTGTTTCCAGGCCAATATTAAAGGAAGGATGCTTACAAAGTCTCTGAAAATATTACTAATAATACATATCATTGGAAGTTGTAATAAAATGAACATATTTAGTAGAAAGTTGTACTTTAAAATGCAAAAAGGCAGGTCAGAAGACAAACACACATCATTCCATATTCTGAAAGTCGTGATTAAAGGTACATGACCACTCGGTAGGCACAAACTGTTTGTTATATCAGAGACATCATCTGAGACATTTTCTGGCAATATAGACATTCATTCACCATTGCCCCGCGTATTGATTGGCATTATTATACATTTTATACCAGACGTAAATTTCCGCATGGACATCAGGGGCGATAACCGTGCTTCCTTAAAATTCTAACGGACATTACTCTTTATTCTCTGTATTTATTTTTGGATGTGTAATGATCATACTTTATCATCTGTCGAAAATATTAATTTGCAGGTGACGCATTTAATTAGTATAACTAATTAAAAAAAAATAGCATGCATACGATAATAGCCTGATACCACCGCAAGTTACTATCAGTAAACTGAATATTAATCAATGATTATAGCTGTATATAGTGCACATGTAATTTTTAGAACTGGTGGAATAGTAACTCAATTATATACATATATCATTCCTATAAAGAACAAGTTGTGCCTACTGAGTGAGTGTGGACCTTTAACAAGGTGTATGATCACGTGGTACTAACAACAATAACAATGATCCATCCGATTTAAAGTACGTATTGAGTGGGCATGTACCGTTAATTTCAAAGTAGAAGAGAGTTATATCAACCATACACTCAAATAACTGTCAGCACGGGAAAGGCACGATGTGTGTAGGTTATTTATGCACATTATCGGAGGAATTGTTCAGTCTGGATATATTTAACCCTTACACCGCTATCTTAATGTTTTGTCTGCTGTTTATTTTCTATTTTCCATTTTTATCATCAAAAACATGCTTTGACAGCACATTATAATAATTTACAATATGCTTCAGGATTCCAAATTGTGTTTGCAGTTGAGAAGCTGTCTGATTCAGAAAAAAAAATCAACCACTGTCAAATAAGGGTGATATTATCAGATCAAGGTCTAGTTGAGAACGGTAACTCTTGTAACCTACTCCCGTACCATCCGTAGCCTACGGACGGGGGAGTAGATTACAAGAGTTACCATTCGCAACTGTTCAAGGTCAGATATTATAGAGAGCCTGTTGACAATGTACCTTATCACATGAGCAGTATGTAGATATACTGAAAATTAGTCGTTCGAATTTCAACTACTACATTCATTGCTGGTTGATATAAACCAGGTATATACAGTGCCGTGTACAATCTGTTATTGTTCATCAAACTATAGTGTGGACAAGGGAGATTGGATTTTTATTTTCTTAGATGTACAGTTTCATATAAAAATTGAAAGCAGTATATTTGGGTATATATGTATATGACGTATTCTGTTACGTTACAAAGTAAAACTATTTAAGTGTTTTCTAACCTAAAGCACAATACGTCCCTGTTGCATATGGCTGGTCATGTTATTATGTTATTACTGTATCGTCAGATACAGTTATATCAGAGTACGATGTATGTTACTATTTTAGGTATGGCCATTTTATTTATCTATTTTTAGAAGCATTAACTATGGATGTCGGTCGCCATTTTTGGGCGATCCATATAAGCCGGTGCCTGTACCAACCGGAACCGGTACCATCTGGTACCTCTGTAACGGTAACTGTAATGCTTGACGAACACGTTTTATCAAATGGGATGGTTAAGTATCAAGGCTAATGCAATTATTACGCCGTTAGGAATGGATAATTACGGAACAGAAGCAGATGATAAATGGTCTGCGAAAAAAAGTACTTTACTGTCTGTTCCTATCCAGCAGACGATCTTTTGGATATTACACGCACTAAATAAAAGCATTATTTAAATGTAAGTACATTTTCATCCATAACAAAAAAGTCACCGTCCCAAATCTTCTGTTGCAATCGTATAATTAGGTCATCCAAGATGGCCGCTAAAACGTAAAACGAACGTTCTTCAGTTACCAACTTCAAATTACTATATCTCATGAACTGCTTGGCAGATGCTTTGTCAAATGTTACATATATGATTCTTTGATGAAGCCTTTTCAATTTTAATACAAATGGCAACCCAAGATGATCGCCATCCCATAAGGTCAAATTCTTAACTATTTACTCATGAATTGACAGCCGATCTGAACGAAACTTTACAGATAGGATCGACCCCTGATGCTCTTTCTGGTTTGTAAAATGTTGACCCGGGATTCATGTAAAGGTCATTCTTTTATTACCAATTTAAAATTGCTTTGATTGGGAGTAATGTGAAGGGTAAATAGCGTATGTGCTAAGTCATCTAGTGTGCTGTTGGGACCCCCCCCCCCCCCCCCACGCCACCAGATCAAGATTGTTATAAAAGCTGCCAATGGGGACATCATCAGTGTGGGGCAGGCATACTTTGCCACTGTTTGTTTCTGGTGATAGAGTTTCAGTATATGGTATCATGGTATCAGTACTTTCATATATGTGATATAACCATACCGCTTCGCGCCATTCGAGAAGTCCTGATAAGATCATTCCTCTTGAAGTTGGAGTTCGCCTCCATTTCACCACTCGTCCTTGTGTGCACGGTGTTGCTGGATCCGTCATACCCGGATGTCCTTGTATTGTTTTCTCGCGCCCCACTCTGCCTCCCCGCCGCATCGTTGTCGTCGTCGTCGTCTCGTCACTAGACATGTCCCATTTCCGTTTATTACGTGCATTCTCTTCCAATCCCGTGCATGAGGCCATTGTATCACCGACACTGCCAGGGTGTTTGTATCTGTGATTGGAACACATGTGTGGCTGTGACTAGAGAAATGTGGCTTATGGGATGTGTGACCAGTGGTACTCTTGATTAAATAGCACACTTCTGAAGCTTGATAACGATCTACAGTCAAACCTGTCAATAAAGACCAGCCATGGGAAGATACATGCTACCGAGTTTTTACCGTGATCCTGGAGGGATTTATTTCCTTGAAGGAAATATTTCCTCCTAGATGTTCATGAGACGTAATTGACGCCACGTTTTACGTCATTTCCGGCGAAGAAACCATTCATACATTAGACAATGTTATAAGCTGGTCTAAGAGCAAATTTCACATTTTTCGAAGAGAAAGTACTGTACAATTTGTTCCACTACAATTTTTAATTACCGCATTTATTTCCTTAGACCTATGTAAATCCGACAAAGAAACTTGTGCTCCGCACTCATTTCTTTATCGGACTTCTATATGTCTCGAGGAAATAAATCCTGTATTTCAAAATGGTAGTTGAATAAACTATATATAATGCTTGTTAGAAACATGGTGGGTGTTTCATTGATGGCATGGCGACCAGTGCTGATCTGGATCTACACTGGTCGCAAAACCCATAAGTCCCATTTCTCCAGTCACAGCCACATTTAGGACAAGACATGTGATTTACTACCTAAGAAGTTATGCGACTTTTCACGGTATTATTAAATATTCAGTTCTGATTTTGGGACATTCTCTGACATCCACATCCTTCTCTGACATCCACACGCACACTCAGGAGGCACAACATGTTCTTTATAGGAATTGAATAAGTGTATAATTGTATCACTACTTTTTCTTTAGCTTATAATTAACGGCGGCACTGGCTCTAGGACCTTGCATGCCGTCTCCCAAGAATGGGAGAAAGAACGGAGATAGAGATTTTTGAGAGAAGCCGGTAATTCGTATTTACAGAGCAACTACGAATTATCAGTACCCATTTACAGCTGGGTGAACTGGAGCAGTGTGGATAAAGTGTCTTGTTCAAGGACACAACGTACGCCGCTAGTCAGGCTCGAACCCACGACCTCACTACTCCACCCGCGATACAGATATATTCATTCAGAAATATTTATTGTACCGATAGTTACGCGCGGTGGTACATGTATCAAACTATTTTAATATGCAAATGAGGCATGTTCTATTTTTACTTATTTATGCTAATTAAATGTGTCACCTGAACAAAATAATATTTTTGACAGATTATAAAGTATGATCATTGCACATCCAACAATAAATACAGAGGATAAATAGTAATGTCCGTTAAACTTTTAAGGAAACACGGTTATCGCCCCCGATATCAGTGTGGAAATGTCTGATATAAATAAATATAGCAATGCCAACCAATACGTGGGGTAATGGTGAATGAATGTTTATTTTTCCAGAAAATTCCTCAGATGCTGTCTCTGATATACATATCATTTTGTGTCTACTGAGTGGGCATATACCTTTAAATGACCTTAGCTGTTGATAGACCGTTGATAAACCCCAACAAACAAACAAACATGAAAAACATGACGTCGAGTTTAAAAATGTGCAGAGCAAACGCCGTAATATTCGACGTCATTTACAGTCGCCTGACAGTCTTTCGTTAGTAGGGCATTTGACTAATAATGTCTGTTTATTCAAGCAGTGGAAATGGCTATCCCGGACCTCATTGATATAAACAAAATCCTACTGGCTCCACAATGGGGTTCGTCCGAACCCATTGAACCTTCTCTGACATCATTGTTTATACATGTACCTGTAAGACGCAGGAACTTTTCCGTCTTGCGGGCGTTTGGCAGTGGCAGAAGTCTGTGGACGTTTCTTCTTTATCGGATGTTGTTTGTCACTCGTGTCCTCTGTTCCAAACAGAAATGCTTTACTCTCCTTTTCAGGTTCGGCTCCAAATAGACGTTTATTCTCAACGTCGTTCACCTCGATATTATCAGATGTATCGCCAAGCTCACTGTATGTCGACTTGGGGTATTCGGAAACTTCGCTTTGAGCCTCAAATGGATGTCGTCTGCCGTTCGGTTCAGTATTGGAGCTGACGCTTGGGAGACGTGTATCATGTTCCTTAGTCATCGAGTAGGTCTTGTGTCCTGACCACACTCGGCCAATTTTCGCCCTTATGTCACCTCCAAGATTACGAAACATCTAAATTGCAAACTCCATAGCCTACCATGAGTAAAGTGGTGGCAAGTCAACGTCACTGTACTACTCCGTCAACCTATAAAGAGAGGATCTTATATGATTGATGATTTAATATGATATTTACTGATTTAGAAAAGAAACAACGATTATAAGCCTTTAAAGCACACTTGTTAATTAAAAACAAAATATACGTACATATGACTGTGACTGGGAAAATGGGGCTTATGAGTTTTGCGATCAGTGTAGATCAGACGGAATGGCTATCAGTGCAGATCCTGAGCAGACTGTGCGGATGCACAGTCTGCTCAGGATCTGCACTGATAGCCATTCCGTCAGTGAAACACCAGGCCTGCTTCGAACAAACAGCATACCATGTAAAACTGCAGGACGATGCTAGAAGATCAAGAGAAGACTACTGTCTGTTCCACGTTTTTCTGCCGACGATCTTTTGGCCAGTAAACACATTAAATCTTAAAAGTATTTAAATGTAAGTACATGTTCATCAATAACAAAAACGTCACCCTCCCCAATCTTTTTTATTTTATGAAATTCCGTCAAATATTGATTTTCCTATGGGAATTTAACATGGGGGCTAAAAATATATTTTTTTTAATATTTTATATTTGTGGACCGATTTTCAAAATCTGACTTGTTTTCTTAGTTACATCATTTCCATACTATCTAGCCAAGTTTCTTTTTTTTTTTCATTCCTCCCCCAGCCATTCCACCTCTTTTCCCCCATGTTAAATTCCCATAGGAAAATTGTTTTTTTCGCTATAAAATCAATATTTGATGGAATTTCATCAAACACAATGTTTTAGAAAGGGCGACTTTTTTGTTATTGACGAAAAAGTACGTACATTTAAATATTTTTTTAGATTTAATATGTTTAATGGCCAAAAGTTTGTCGGCATAAAAACGTGGTCATAAATCCCATAATCCCCATTTCTCCAGTCACATCGACAAATGTTAGAGTATCATTTAATTATGGCATAAGCATGTCAATATAGATTGAAGCTACACTGATAACCTAACGGGTTTTATGTAGCGTTACCATTTAATTATTGATTACACTAGTGTAGCATTGGTTTTAAAGGTACACGCCCACTCAGAAGGCACAAAATGCTCTTTATATCAAAGACATGAAATGAGACATTTTCTGGCAAAATAAACATTCATTCACCAGTACCCCCACCCCCTCCCCCCTCCCTCCCCCCCAAAAAAAAATGTAAATGCTTTGATGTAACGACGGCACTGGCTCGATGACCCATTACCACACGTATTTATTGGCATGTTTATACACTTTATATCAGACGTAAATTTCCACACTGATATCAGGGGCGATAACCGTGTTTCCTTAAAATGTTAACGGACAATACTATATATTCTATGTATATACTTTGTGATGTGCACTGATCATACTTTATAATCTGTCGAAATATTTTCGTTTTTCAGTTGACATATTTAATTAGTATAAATAATTAAAAAATATCATGCCTCATTTGCATATGAAAATAGCCTGATACCATCACGAGTTACTATCAGTAAAATAAATATTACTAAATGATTATATATGTATAGCTGGCACTAGTATTTTTTATAACTGGTGGAATAATGACCCAATTATGCAGTTATTTAATTCCCATAAAGAACAGTCTGTGCCTACTGAGTGAGCATGGACCTTTAACAAGGTGTATGATCACGTGGTACTAACAACAACAACAAGAATCCATCCGATTTAAGGTACGTATTGTTTTATATTGTCCTTATTACGTAACGGATTTTGATGAAATATGGCGCATCAAACGCGTCTTTGCTGCATTTTAGTGGTCTCTGTACTTTGGCCTAAACTTCTGTCGTGTTTGCGAAGAATCGATTTCCGTGTCGCAGGGAAATCGATTCTTCGCAAAAACGACATAAGGCTATGCCGAACTCCTTGGATGACCAACTGCAGCTCCTGAAGACGCGTTTGCTGTGCCATATTTCATCAAAATCCGTTTGATATTAAAGAAAATATCAAATAATACTTACTTTGGAGTGGGCAAGATTTCAACACTTTCAGCCACTGTTGTTGTTGTTATAACCACGTAATCATGCACCTTCTTTAATACACCGGGTTCACTTGATGTTACTTGATATTGTTGTCGATTTCCCACATGTATGCAGGAAATGAATATCTGTATTAATATGGTGAAAGGGGTGGACAGACACGTCATATCCAGATGAGACGGCTCTCCGTTATCTAAGGTGTAATGTAGGTGTGACTAAAGAAATTGTGATTAAGGCATGTGTGACCAATATAGGTATGATGGGTATTTCATTGATGGAATGACGAACAGTGCAGATCCTGATCCGACTGTGCGAATGCACAGGCTGATCTGGATCTACACTGGTCGCAAAATATATAAGCCCCATTTCTCCAGTCACAGATAGAGAATACTATTGTAGAGTATGTTCATGTAAATGTATTTGTCTGTTTATTGGCCTTTAACGGCCTATCAACAGCTATGGTCATGCAAGGCCGGGCAAACGGGTTTAATCCCGTTTTAACCGGCTACATTGGGGGGGGGGAGGGAATCCGAAAATCAGAACGGAATATTTACAGGGGGAAAAATATATCCAGCCCTGAAATTGCATTTAGATGTGATTAGTGGTATTTAAAATCAGTGTCTTCTGGTAGTTTATAATAATTTATTATCATTTTGTACATGGCTCATAGCATAATTTTGAAGTACGAAGACAACAAAACTCATTAAAGATTGTGGTTGTTTCATAGGGGTCAGTGATTTAATTCTCAGATTTGTCACATATATAATTGGTGTGCTTATGGTTTGATTTACCAGAATGTGGATTTGAATTGCTTTTCAGGATGCGGCTGGAATTATTTTTTTGTTTTTGCATTTTAAAGCTATTTGTAATGTTGACGGGATCAATATTATAGTAAGTTAGTAGCCTCTCCCATCCCGATTCCTAACATAAGCCTTGCCATACATGTTTTCCCATTCACGACACTAACCTACTATTCCATAGTCTGTAGTTTACAGTGTCTCTTTTTTGTGATAATGGTCACGCTTATGTGCTGCATCCTTAATCTCGCGAGAATACCAAGATGGCTGGTAATTTTCTTTTAACTCGTTTTTGTTGTAGTAATACATGTTCATTAAGCACGGCCGTGAATAGTTCAAGGAAACAATCTAGCGAATCGTTTGGATCATCATAAATATTGCATCAACAATTTTCATCTTCCATTTGTTTCATCTTAGTTGTCAGATTATCATTTTCAGAATTTAATTTATCTTTTTAAGTGGAGAGTGAAGTGATGTGGTACATTAGCTGCTTAACTTTATCTTCCAGTGCTACACTGTTCTCTCTTAGTGCTTTGGAGCCGCTGATTAATGATTTTATCTACTTTTTAAAATCAGTGTGACGTAAGTTTATTTCACTTACTAAATTTAGCTCATCAGTCATCATTGTATCACTGAATAGTACAGGTGCACTGGAGTCACATTTGGAGTCGACTGTTTCGCTACATTTGTTCCAAGAGTGTTATCTGCCATTTATAATCTGACTGCGCCACCATTTTCACAAATGTTACATCTTCATCGTCATTTGTGCTTTGAGTTGGTAGGGGCCAGATGCCATTTTTTCCACGTGTCTGTCGATTTGGCGCTGTGCTTATTTCTGTAGCACATGTGTTAGGCCATCAAATCTGTGTAATACAGACATATTGTAGTTCTGAATTTATTGTGACCCGTATATTGGTTTAAACATAGTTTATTGCATATAAGTACAATTGGCTTCGGCTACAAGATCTCACAACATTAGTTACAGCCCTTACCCAAGTATTTCAACAATACATCAATTTAACAGCAATGGCGATAAGTACACATGTTTATGTACATGGTTACATACCAATATTCATGTGGTATATACATATATATATATATATATTTGCACAATGTACGAAAAATAAAAACGGATAAAAATAGAGATTAAAGAAAGTGAGAGAGGAGATTGGGAGAAAGAATGAAAGAGTTATGTGTCACAATGTACATATAATATATAACCTAATGCATAGATAGATGTGTACTGCAGTTGATTTCAGTGTACGTTGTTATCAGGTGGTACTGGCTGATGTTGGAAAATGGAAAGCATCCGATAGAGCTTGCGTCTCAGGCATCCACCAAGTGTGTTACTCAAATATGTTCGTAGTTTTAATATAATCTTGTACAGCTTTAAAAATAACAATATTGCACTCATTACTTTCTTCAGGTATGCCATGCAAAAGTATATGTGCGTTTAGAGGATAAAATTGTCGCAGTGACTGGCATAAAATTAGACGTTGCGCATGATATTTAATACATTCAAAGAAGTAATGTTCAGCATCCTCTACAACTTCACTACATTCGCAGTAGGGAGTTTCTCTGATATGGCTATTTCAAAGATCACAATTAAGACTGCTGCATTTATTTCGAATTCTTGCATGCATAACCGAAAAAAATCGACCTCCCTCTAAATAGTATGGTGGTATATTATATTTAGTATATAGTTGTTGGGCGCATGATGTTTTGAAGTGTCTAAGACTATCTACATTTCTCAGCAACGGGTCAGTTTCATTCCAGAGTTGTCCCGAAGATGGTATAAACGATTGTTTGTATACTCCAGTCGTGTAGTGGGAACATTTAAATCAAATTGATTTCTAAGATTGTAACGTGATATATTATTAACAGTGGGTGGAATCCGATTAGAAATATTACTAGGTACTTGATTAGTGTTGGCGTTGTACATGATCGAAAGCTTTTGAATACTACGTCGAACAGATAGAAGTTGTCATCCAACTTCTTGCCTTAAGTTGTCGAGGGATTCTGAATTTTTTCCAACGAATCATTTTCATATTCTGTACACCCATCCCAGACTGATGACGCATATTCTAGTATAGGTCTCATATAAGATATATATATTTGGTTTAAAGACTGTCTGCTTATCTTAAATTTTAGGTTACGCATTGTTCCCAATACTCTCGTAGTCGAATTAATTATATGTTGTATGCCATTTTCCGTTATTGCTCAGTGTTAAACCAAGATGCTTATGATCGTCAACAAAGGTTATGGACGTGTTCTGAAATATTAAGTTTAAGGGTCGATCAAATTGTCTTAATGTTAGAAGCATCGCTTCAGTCTTGTTCGGATTGAAACTAACCAACCATTGTTTAGCCCAATCAGAAATCATTAGCAGGTCATGATTTATTATGCCTTCTAGATCATCAACATTTGTTGAAGAAAATGACAGAGAGCTGTCGTCAGCAAATAATCGAACAATACTTAATAGATTGTCCGTTATGTCGTTGACATATATTAGAAATAGTAATGGGCCGAATACCGAACCTTGTGGTACGCCAGCAGTAACTAATTTGGTATCTGAGGTTGTGCACCGTATTGATACGAACTGTTTCCTGTTCGACAAGTAGTTTTCGATCCAATGTAAAATACAACCATTTAATCCATTTTGTCTTAGCTTAAATATTAACCCCTTATGCCATACTCTATCAAATGCTTTAGAAATATCACAAAACACTATACATGTAGATTTTCGTTCATCAATTGCCTGACATATTTGATGGTGAATGTCTATAAGTTGATATACCGTTGAGTGGCCTGGTAAAAAACCAGATTGCCTGTTATAAATCAATTGTTGTGAGTGCAAGTGATAATAAATATGTTTAAACATTATTCTCTACATTACCTTACCTAGACAGCTTAATAACGATATCAGGCGATAATTTGAAGGCGTCTGTGGACATCCCTTGTTAAATAGAGGAATTACACTTGCCAATTTCCACGCCATCGGAAATTGACATTCATTAACAGTTCTATTAAAGAGGATCGCCAGAGGTTTTAAAACAGATGTAATAGTTCCTTTTAACACTATATGACTAATTAGATCGTATCCACAAGCTTTATTAGTTTGCAAAATTCGTATTATATCTCTAACCTCAGGTTCATTTATATTAATCGTATCAAGAAAATGGTTAGTTTTTAATTCAAACGGTGATAAAGTATAGTTAGTATCATCAACAGTTGATATTGAAACGAAGAAGTTGTTAAGACAGTTTGCTTTCTCGGCATCAGACAAAAATAAATGTCATTGGTTTTTAGAGGAGGAATTGTACCACTTGACTTGCTGTCTTTCACAAAGTGTCGACATAGCTTCCAGAAATATATTTTGTTATTCGAAAATGATTCTGTTAGATTAATCTCTATGTCGTTATAAAATGCTTCTCTTGCATGTTTTTTCATAGTATTAACTTTATTCCGAGTTGTTTTGTATCTATTCCAATCGTCCACCCGTCCAAATTGTGTTGCTTTCTTTCGTAACTTGTCCCTTAGCTTGCTTGTTTGGCGAATTTCGGAATCTATCATGGTTTATCGTTAGGCCGCACTGCGACTTGACTGCCATGGAATGCATTGCTTAGCTAGCGCAATGAACTTAGATGTAAATGTATTAGATGCATCATCTACACTACCATTATTTAAAATTTTCCAATCAGTATTAAGCATGAGCTCGTTAAACTTAGCAAAGTCTGCTCTTTTATAGTTCCATACAGTTCGTTTATATGAATTATATATGAACTTTTAGCTGGTATGATGACACATGTAGCCTTATGATTACTTACGTTTGGTAAAACAGATAATACATCGCTTTTGAGAATGATCTGATCTTGGTTAACAATAATTGGATCCAGTAAGGTTGAAGTAGTAGCTGTTTCCCGATTTGCGGATGTAATTATGTTTCTCAATGAAATCATAATCATTACGTCTTTTAACTTGTAGTTTTGAACATTTAATTGATCTTCATTTACATCGCCAACAATAATGACATTATTTGTTATATCAGATACCAGTTCTAGATTGCGATTAAGTAATTCCCAAAATTCGATATTTGACGACGGGGTCGGTAAATCGTGCCTATCAAGAACGTTTTACGGTTTGTCTTAACTTGAATCCAGATGGTTTCATCCAAACATTTTCTAAATGTTGCATTCTTTCTGCTAATAAGTGTCTGTGACATATCCATTCAGTTGTAAACTGCTCGTTTCTATAGCGCATGATAAGTGCGTTTCTGTAAAACATAGAATATCGAAGTATGTAAAAGTGTCCTAGATATAATTATCTTATTGCGAATACTTCTAATATTTAAATGTAAAATTGAAAAAGATCCAATCTCATTTTCAAGCACTGGATTTCTTTTAACATTACCAGCCAGCAGTAGCAAAATCAAAGATATTATTGCTAGACAATTATTGAGGTTAGATAGTAAATCGGATCCTCTACATTTAAATATATTGGTCAAACAATTACCTATATCCGCTAACACATTCAGTATTATATATACAATGTTAGTAGATATTGTAAACGCAAGCAATATCGGCTCTGTGCTACAATTGAAATTACCTATAGCAGCCCTCCAGGAAGTTAAATCATTACCCATTCGGCTTATTAATTAAATCAGCGAGGTGAAGATATGCCATAGGTATCAACAATGACAACCTCACCCAACAACACCAGATAACATGTATGTTCACAAATCTTATCAACATAGTGCATGTACCTATAATAGTGACATTCAAACAGCAAGGACGTCTGACTGAGAGAAAGAAGATAGAGCGAGTAAAAAACAAAATGAATAGTAGAAAAACAACAAGATGATATTGAAGCAGGTATGAACAGGTACATGCAACATACAAATACATTTCCTAACATGTGATGCAGAACGGTGATCAGGTTTTTGTGGCGGGATGGATAGAGTCAGTGAACTATTCTCATATAAAATATCTACAGCAAAGCATCGTGTGTTAGTTACAAATCATTTAACGAACACAGTCGATCCCGATCAGATCGCATGTCTAGCCAAACGGATTATGCATTTAATCCAGTGACAAAATGCTTTCTTTATTGTTATAGTAATACATACCTAAAAAACAATCACACGTGGGAGATGTTTATTCAAAATACAACACTTAAGCCATATGGCCCATGAAGCAATACGAAAATGACATGCTATAAATCAAAACATATCATAGTGACAAAGACAACAGCAGGACTGGTGTAAATATAAGTAGAAAGTCGTTTAAGTGTATTACCCGTGGTGGAATGCAACAATTGTGCTGGGGATTCAGAATGGCATTATAATCATGCTGAATTTACTGCACAACTAGATCTTACATAATACCACAGACAAAACAATTATGTTCATTTCTTTCACATACAAAACATCAGGCATATGAGCAAAATTATGTAATAACTATGTGTGACAATAATTTGACCACTATTATCAGTATATACGTAAAATATCAAGCATATCGAGTTAAATGAGTATTCACGTATATCGTGGGTATGTGTATAATCATTAGATGCGTTGGGAGAAGATGATCTCAATTATGTAAATATAAATTCTCGTTTCTAATATTGAACGCCTGATATAAATACATGCCTAAATTTTTGAATTTTCTGATTTTATTAGTTCTATAAACTTAATCGTGTTCGGTCTCCTCCAATAATAAGTATTTATATATGTTTTTTTCTAATATCTGTATACATGTTACATTCTATAATAAAGTGATATTCATCTTCTAAGCAATGGCATAATGTGCATTTTCTGTTTTCTATCGGGGTTCTATTCCATCTACCGGCTTCTACATCTAGGCGGTGAGATGATACTTTTAATCTCGAGAAAGCGTTACGAAATTTTGGTAGTGTGATGTCTTTCAAATAATACTGAAGTTTGAAGTCGCATACCTGGCGATAGAATAATGCACGACTAGATTCGTTAAGCCGTGTTTGACATTCTTGTATATAGTTTTCAGTTAATCTTTGCTTGAACATTGATAAAAACGCATCTATATTGTCGACACCCTGAATTGGCCAAACATGAAAAAAGCCATAGCGTGCTAGCATTGTTTTGACAAGTGATGCCCAATTTGGTTTATTCGGAAACGTTTGTATGTCATCTAACATCATATTATATATATGTTTGATATATTTATGGGGTTCTGACTCAATAATTTTAAACCAATACTTAATAATTATCATATATCTTCTAATAAGGAGTGGAGTTCTGCCAACTTCACCATAGACAAAATCGTTTTGAGTACATTTTTTCACCCCTAGTAAGTTTTTACAAAATTGCAAATTAACACACTCAATTTGATTACCCGTTACAAAACCCCAAATTTCAGATCCATAATTTAGAACGGGCTGAACTAATTTGTCAAATAATTGCAATCTGTGTATTACTGTAATATCAGTGAATTTGTATAAATATCTATTAAGCCTAAAAATAGATGTTTGAGCTTGGCCAGATAAAAGCGATTGTGTTGCCGTGAAAGATCCACCTGTAGTAAAAACTATACCGAGATATGTAAATTTACTCACTATTTCGATGATGGCGTTGTAATAGTAAAATTCTAAGTTTCTTCGCAATGTTCCCCCTTTACGAAAAATGAGTATCTTAGTTTTTTCAGTGTTGACCTTTTATTTTATTTTATGCAGTATTTGTGTAGTAAGTTCAGGCCAGTTTG
The DNA here is from genome assembly GCA_029237695.1 of Conchocele bisecta. Lineage (NCBI taxonomy): Eukaryota > Metazoa > Mollusca > Bivalvia > Lucinida > Thyasiridae > Conchocele > Conchocele bisecta. The sequence goes on along the minus strand of CM055270.1, from coordinate 71,887,232 downwards.
CATTCCACTTTCTGATTCTGCGAATATGACTATATCAACGGCATATAGAAGTATGAAAAGTGTTAGCATACCAATATCAATTCCTTCCAAACCACCCGTTTCAAATTCCAATTCAAGATCATTCACAAACATGCTGAATAAAAAGGGAGATAAACAATCACCTTGACGTACGCCCAAGGTTCAAGAACATTTATCGCTTAGCATTTTATTGTTCTTTACCCTCGATTTAACGTTACAGTACATGGATTTTATTACACCGTGAACTTCCATATTTATTAATTTTAACCACAAATTGTCGACGAAAGCACAATACAACTTTTTACCCGAGTTGATTATGTGCGAAATAAGACCATGTAAAATAAAAATGTTGTCTCTAGTACCCATTCCCTTTCTGAACCCTGCTTGAGCTTCAACGTAAACATGATAATCTTCTGCCCATGCGGATAGCCTATTGTTTAATACCCGCGTGAATAATTTTCCCAGTGTACTCAAAAGTGTTATACCCCTATAAGTTTCCACATTATTTACATTACCTTTTTTATTTAACGGGATAATATGACCTTCTGTCCACGAATCTGGAAAATAGCCTATATCAAATATTTTATTAAATAGTGTAGTAATTATTGGTATTAAGACCAGACTACCATGTATAAAGAATTCATTCAAAACCATGTCCTGCCCTCCACTACGACCCGCTTTTAATTGCCTAATAGCTGTATTTATCTCGTCACTAGTTATGATTGAGTCGAGTTCCGCGAACATTGTATGCAATTCATTATTTAAATATCTTTCATTGAAATGAATCACATCTTCATCAGGTGAAACATATCGGTCAGATGGATTATTAACGGCTTTAAAATAGTTCGAGATGTGCGGATGCCAACAGATTGCTTTAACATATTCAAGTACATTTTTGCATTTTTGACACGAGCTTGCTCTAATATTTTCGTTTTCTGTAGATCATGCTGAAATTTACATTTCCGAATTATCGATTTGTAGACTGATATAGATTTAACCATTTCCTGCCTATTTGATTCAGAGGTGTTGTTTCTATATATATTAAGTTTACGATAAAATGCGGCTTTCTTACTTTCACACTCATCATTAAACCATGTATTATCACTAGAATTAACTGGTCGGCTTTGCGATTCAACAGAAGAAGATACATTCCGTTTAAAAGTTGAACAAACATCATCAAAAATATTTTCGAAACTGTCTAGACACGAATTTACGTCTACATCGACACTACATGTACTTTATTGTGCATTTCATCAGAATTCAATTTAGCCTGATATTCCGCTAAGTGCTCAGAATTCCACACATATTTAAATTGTATAGGTACATATGCACTACCATTTGTATCTGGTTCACTGGTTAATTTATTACAATTCAATGCGAATGTTATAGCACAGTGATCAGATAGGATATTCGGTCTACATACGTTAAACGATACAACATTTATTATTACACGTGTGTCACTGGGAAAAGCGATCTACTTTAATTTATTAACCACAATTATGTCACAGTATTATGAAAATGAAGATTTATTTTTGTCCCTCTTCTTTCAATGGTCAAAAGATGTTTCTTACCAGAACTGGTCTGCTTTTATTTCCGACTCACCTAAATTGCAATTTTATTCGCATTTCAAAACTCTTTTAGACCCCGAACGCTATTTGTTATCAATTTATATAATTAAACACAGGAATGCATTTTTACGTTTTAGAATATCAAGCCATAAATTTGCTATTGAAACCGGACGATATAGAGCAATATCTCGAAATGAAAGATTCTGCTTATTCTGTTTAACTAACGATGTAGAAATTATCGAAGATGAGTTGCCTGTGTTAATGAACTGTCCATATTATAATGAAATAAGACAACAACATAACATTACTTTCAGAAATGAAGAGCATGTCTATAATAGCATGAAAAGAACAGACACAGAATATTTGCTACGGTTAAGTGAGTTCATATTTAAATGTATGCAAAAACACAGACTCTTAGAAATAAACTGATACTTACATGCACCCTCACTTGATCTAAGTTAGTACTACAGTTGAAATCGTGGACGCGGAGCTATTGGCACATACAAATGTATTATTATTGTTAGAATAGACTTGGTTTGTGTTTGCCAATGTCCCCGTGACCTTGAAAAATAAGAAAATGTGTATGTATGTTGTCTTTATTCTTTTCCACTGTTACTTTCCACAATTGGTTCCTGAATATGTGTTTGTATATTAATATGTATTGTGTACTTTGGGCCGGTGGCCTACATACATGTAATAAAGTATTCAACAACAAGATTCACATTCCGCAATAAACATAAACTTATATGTAACTCGAGAGTAGGAAGTGACTCAGCAAGATATCGATTACATGAGTGACTATAACATAATGTACAATCTTGCAGATCCGGACCGGCCTAGGCACAACTATACAGTGGTCATTTTAAAGAATATTTACATTGTTATCAAACGGCAATCGTACGGCTGATTCAATGTGATATTTTTGAAAGTCCCTAAAAATTACGTGACAAGGTACATGTAAGTGGTAGCAAATACAGAAACAAATCAGTAGGCTACGTCCGTGGTGGCTACACGTATATTCGCAGTAAATATGCATGTGGTACAATACCAACACACTAAATACTAAAACCTGGTTGACCCAGTGTCACCATGCTGCGATATGCCAGGAGTCGCGTATATTTGGCACTACCATAATGTTACATCTATGATAAGCTTATTTTTCTGAAAATTTCCAAATTGCTATTTTATGTTGATTTTCAAAACATTCGACAGGCGAAAAAGTAAATTAAATTAAATTAATTTATCCAGAATACGTGTTCCAGTTAATGAGCCAACTGTTTACATTTTCTTTAATAAAAGTAACGTTTGCGGGCACACTTTCACGTAATCTGAACATGACCGTTTAGCACAATTAGTAAAGAGCGCACACATGCGCCCCGGGTTCGAGCCTCAATTTGTAAGTACATGTATATCTGATGGTGGTCGCCAGACAGGATAAGTTTGTTTTCTTTGAGTATTCCGGTTTCAACCAAATCAAGAAACATACAGACGCCTCCATTTACGCCGACTACAATTGTTCTCGCGTTTGTTTGTAATTGTTATATAAATAAAGTTTAAAAGAAATATTAACAATATGATTATTACATAATACTGATTTTGTGATGTGCTATCTAAAAATACCGGTCGTATAATTATTTAGTTTCAAATGTCATTGCACAAGTCGTCCATATATATATCATGTATATTATAAAAATCATTTGCAATATGACCATTTGTATAATAAATAATCGACAAAATCAATACATGTTTTCTTGAAGGAAACCGAAAAAAAACCCAGACAACTTTCTGAACCACTATGAAAACAATTGAAAATTCTGCTACGCATATCCAAAATTAAGATGTTTGTGAGCCACAAATAGTAAAGCGTACTGTTATAAATAGGACAACTTATTGCAATAACGCAACTATTTCGAGAGCCAAAATCCGGTGTGACGTTGGTCAATTTAAGCGTAACTTTGCGACGTCATTTTCAGGCTTTCATGACGTTGTCATTAAGGCTGGTTTTCACAGAGCGCGGCCCATATATAGTATTGGTGTCCGGTTTAGAGAGGTTACACTGTAGTACGTCACGGGCACCTGCTATTGGGATGGCGTGCTCTGAATCAGTTAAGAAAAATCCTTCAGCCCATACTTTATTCAATATCTCAGCAACTGCTGAACGATATTGATGCGATAAAGCGCAAATACCCCATGACAATTGATTAGCAACACATGCCGATGTCCCCGTCCTCGTATATTTAGCCGTTTAGGAGTTATTTCAAGAACATCTACATTTTGCTGGAAATAAATATGGGGCCACATTTGACCACTGGCTTTAAATTATATTAGAAGAGTTTGGCGCATTCCAACCCGTTCCTTTGTTCCTCCTTAGTGATAGAATGGGTGACCTCCCTTGCACAAATCCGACGTACATGTAAATGCTAGTCAGCATTGAATGAACGCTGCCGTCTGAAATACCGGTACCACTATTGTCTGTTTCACGAAACCTGCCCAAATTGTACAGCCATATAAACAGTGAAATTGTTTTAGATAATATTAAATTTTATAAAAATTCAAGAATGAGCCTTCTTTTTAATTCTTGAACATTGGTCACATATTGATTTCATACGGAACATTGATTTGTCTATGGGAATTTACTGCCTGCAGGGGAAATATACCTAGGAGCTCCGCAGGGGACTTATAATTCTTTTTTTTTTTTATTAATTCGTTCTCACGATATAACAATTCGTTCCCACGAATTAACAATTCGTTCCCGTAGGAACGAATTGTTAATTCGTGGGACGAATTGTTAAATTGAAGGAATGAATTGTTATTTCGTTGGAACGAATTAATAAAAAAAAAAGAATTCTAAGTCCCCTGCAGGGGCTCCGTATGCCTGCCTGCCTCTTACCTGTTCAATTTACGTTTCAATCCGTCCGTCCGTTTACTCCAATCTCGTCCTTTGTCATTAGTAGATACTACATATTCTTTGTCGTCTGA